>JAJMDZ010000024.1:0-154678 GCA_030573835.1 Tetrapisispora taiwanensis (nom. inval.)
GTGCGATGACTGGTGATGGTGTGAACGATTCTCCGTCATTGAAGATGGCCAATGTTGGTATTGCTATGGGTATCAATGGATCAGATGTTGCCAAGGATGCATCTGATATTGTTTTAAGTGACGATAACTTTGCATCTATTCTAAATGCTGTTGAAGAAGGTAGAAGAATGAATGATAATATCCAAAAATTTGTTTTACAATTGTTAGCAGAAAATGTTGCGCAAGCATTGTACTTAATTGTCGGTTTATGCTTCCAAGATAAATCAGGTAAATCCGTTTTCCCATTGGCTCCAGTTGAAGTTTTATGGGTTATTGTTGTCACATCATGTTTCCCTGCTATGGGTCTAGGTTTAGAAAAGGCTGCTCCGGATCTAATGGATAGACCACCTAATAACTCCAAACATGGTATCTTTACTTGGGAGGTTATTGTTGACACATTTGTTTATGGTATCATCATGGCTGGTTCATGTATGGGTTCATTTACTACAGTCGTTTATGGTAAAGGTGATGGTAATCTTGGTCACAATTGTAACGACAGATATTCTAGTAGTTGTAATTTAGTTTTTAGAGCTCGTTCTACAGCTTTTGCCACTATGACTTGGTGTGCTTTAATTTTAGCTTGGGAAGTTGTCGATTTAAGAAGATCATTCTTTAGAATGCAACCAGAAACAGATACTCCGTTTACTCAATTTTTCAGCGATATTTGGAGCAATAAATTCTTATTCTGGTCAATTATTTTTGGGTTTGTTTCTTCATTCCCTGTTGTATACATTCCTGTCATTAATGATAAAGTATTTTTACATAAAGGTATCGGTTATGAATGGGGTGTTGCTATTGCCTTTTCTGTTTCATTCTGGGCTGGTTGTGAACTTTATAAATATGGTAAAAGACATTATTTCAAGAAGCAATCCATGGCTGCTAACCCAGAAAGAGATTTGGAAAAGAGCTCTAGAAGAGATCCATTCGAAGCTTATAGCACAACTACTACTATTCAAACAGAATATAATTTATCTAAAAAAGCATCATTTTAAGATAAGAGCACATATCATGTCTCATTTTCTTTCATTTAAATAATAATTTTTAATATCATTTGTCATTATAAAACTTTAGAAAAGTATTTGTATAATAATGTAAACAATTTAATTTATAATTTTTAATAAAATTCATTTTCAATTTAATTTATTTTTATATCTGATTTAAATGAAAATCTTTCTTAAGATTTTAAATATATTAAAAATAGTCGAACTAAATATCGATATTAGTCAGTGAAGTCACCATTCGAAATTATTTAGTAACTATTATAATTATTAAAATAATATATATTTATTTTTTTACAATTTATTAAAAGATGAGTATATAATATAAAACCTATTAGTATTAAATAAGAATCCTATATGATTAAATCACAAAATGACAATTAGTTAGATTCCTTCTTTTCAGTGTCATCTCTTTGAGCATCTGGTTTCAAGGTTGGGAATAATAAAACTTCTCTAATGGTGTTGGAGTCAGTTAAAAACATGGCAAGTCTATCAATACCACAACCCCAACCACCAGTTGGTGGTAAACCATATTCTAAAGCGTTACAGAAAGTTTCATCGACTAATTGAGCTTCGTCATCACCTTGATCCTTTTGTCTAGCTTGTTCTTCGAAACGTTCTCTTTGGTCAAATGGATCGTTTAACTCAGTGTATGCATTACATATTTCCTTGGTAGCAACGAAAACTTCGAAACGTTCACATAAACCTGGTTGATCTCTAGAGTACTTAGCTAATGGAGACATCATTTGTGGGTGACCAAAGATGAAAGTTGGGTTAATACACATGTCTTCTAATTCACCAACTAATTTGTCTAACATACGAGCGTTAGTTAATGGTGGTGGGCAATCTAATTTGTTGTCAATTAAGATTTGCTTTAAGAAAGCACCAGTTTCGGCAGTGTGTAATTGATCACCTGGTGGAAATTTGACGTTGAAAACCTTTTCTAATTCTTCAATCATGTTTATTCTCTTCCATGGTCTAGCAAAGTTTAATTCTAATTCCTTTTCTGGATTGTTTGGATCTGGGTGGTATTTGATAACGTAATCACCAGTAATTTGTTTAACCATTTCGGAGAATAATAATTCAGTCATATCCATTAAATCGTAAACATCAGCGTAAGCTTGATAAAATTCACAAGTAGTGAATTCTGGGTTGTGGGTCATGTCGATACCTTCGTTTCTGAATTGTCTACCAATTTCGTAAACACGGTCCATACCACCAACAACTAATTCCTTTAAGAATAATTCTGGAGCGATTCTCATGTACATATCCATATCTAAATCGTTATGATGGGTAACGAATGGCTTAGCAGTGGCACCACCAGCGATGACGTTCATCATTGGAGTTTCAACTTCAATGAAATCTCTGTTGTCCAAGAATTGTCTGATATAAGTGATAATTTTAGATCTGGTGATGAAACGGTTTCTTGCATCTTTGTTCATGATCAAATCTAAGTAACGCTTTCTGTATCTAGTTTCTTGATCCTTGAAACCGAAGTGATCAGCTGGTAACATGTGTAAACATGGGGTTAATAATTCAATTCTTTCAACAAAAACGGAAATTTCACCTTCACCACCCTTCTTTGGTTGGGTTCTACCAACATAACCTTCGAAACCAACAATATCACCTCTCTTTAATAAATCGTGGTCACTTTCGTAGTTTTCTTGAATACCGTAATCTTGGACTTGAGACATAACTTGAACTTCGACACCATCACCATGGATGACATAGAACTTTAATTTAGAACCAGATTCTCTCTTAGCGTGAACTCTACCAGCAATAGAAACTTTTTCATTTGGTAAAGTTTCACCTCTCTTTAAATAAGAGTATTTTTCTAAGAACTTTGGTAAAGTAATAGAAACGTTGAACTTGTGTGGGTAAGGGTTTGGTTCTTGAGATTTTCTTAATTCTAAAATGTTTCTAGATCTAGCTTCGAAGTATTGGGATGGAGATAAATCAGCTAAACCATCGTCCTTCTTCTTCTTACCTTCTGGTTTTGGCGGAGCAGAAGCTTGTTTAGCAGCCTTCTTGGCAGCAACAGCTCTTTGCTTAATTCTCTTCTTTAATTCAGATTTGGAAACCATTTCACCGGTTTCTTCATCTAGATGTAAGTTGGCAACAGCTTCAGCAGCTTTGGTAACAGAATCGTCAGACATGATAGTACTAGGTATAAATCAAAGTTTGAACTTAGATGTTTTTCTTCTATAATTGAAAATAAGTATAATAGGAACAATTAAAAAAATAATCAAAATAAGTATAATAGGAACAATTAAAAAAATAATCAAAATAAGTATATAATTCAACTTATAAATACAGGTATATATATAAATATATATATATATATAAATATTTTAAATATTGTCAATTATATCAATGATATGTATTACAATTATAAATTTTGGTTTAATTTGTTAGAGTGATGAAATTATTGAAGATTTGAAATTTTTCAAAATAATTTTTTTTGTTTGCTTTCTTTTCTTTTCGTTTCTTTTTCACATACAAGTTTCAATATAAAAAATAACCGTAGCGACAACGAACTTAAAATAATAATTAATCTAACAAGAAAAATATATGTATAACAAATATATCAAAAGAAAAAAGAAAACCAATAAAATTTTTTTTTTATTTAATTATTGATAGTGATACTTTACTATTCTATGTATTTTTAAGAATTAAGAGTTAATTAATGAGAAATCAGTTCTCTATTAACAAAACCATTTCATTTCATTTAATAACTTATGAGTATGTAATTAGAGAAGTCATTTGTATTAGACTGAAATATATCTAGAAAAAGAAATAATTGTTGAAATATATCATTTTTTTGCAGCATTTTTCTTTTTTTAAATTGATATCATCTTGTATTTTATCTCATCTCATCTCATCTCATCTCATTTAAACAAAAATTTTTCAAATTTTTTTGATTTTTTCATCATACCAATCTTGGCGCTATCATGACGTTTACACGAACGAAATATTCATATATCGATGATCACATTTTACGACCATTTTGTACTGTTCGAAATTTTTGAAAGATCTCAAAGGTTATTGATAATATTTTTAATGATTAAATATAAGAATTACAATCAATGGAATACCCCATATCATATATATATATATATATATAATACAGCACATTTTTGTGCTAATTCATATTCGTTTCTTAAAAATTTTCATATTTTGTGGCACCCCTTCGTAATGGGACACTTTAATAAAACACCAATAATATATATTAAATCATGTGTCCAAAACAGACATGTGTGTCTTGGTAGATCATTGATTATAGTTTCAATTATATTTTTCTTGTATTCATTAGTCTATATATTTAACTAATGAATAAATATTCGAATTATAATATTTTAATTCGTCATTAAAAAATTATATTTGTTACAGTGAAGAATTTGCATAATTTCCCTGTAATTTTTCTTTAAAAAAGAAATGTTGGAAAAAAAAAATTATACTTTTTTTTAAAGTTTTTCGCCGTTGTGTACGAAACTTTCTTACTAATATTTTATACATTTCATAATATAAATTTCGAAATTTTTTTTATTAATGTTATTAATTATGATGGCTTTAATCGTTTATTATTTTGTAGTGATATATTTTTAGTAATTAATTTTAATTATGTTCTTTAATCATATTGTATAATTTTTATAATAAGTAAAACATAAATAGATTAATATTAATATCAATTAGTAGTTACAATAGATAATTAAGTTAATTAAGTATTATTTTTAGTTTATATTGTTTTAATCTTGATTGTTGTATATATAATACTTATAATTCAATTACTCCTAATAGTTTTTTTTTTTTCCTAACATCCCTATTTCCAAAAAAAAAAAAATCAAAAAATTTATTGAAGTTAAAAAAAATATTATAAAGATTAAGATATTTTTTTTAGTGAACAGTTATAAAAGGTATCACAATATCAAGTAATTAAAATAAAATAACAATTATCTAATGGTACCGACTGATGGTAATAAAAGTAGGTCTATGAGTCGTAGTAATTCACGTAATGCGGCTTCTAGAGTTGCTTCAGTTGGTAATCCTGGTAGTCGACCAGGTTCTATTGAAAAATATAAAGAAGGTACTATCTTAACTGTTGGGATTAGAAGAATTGAAGTTTTGAAATATTTAACAGAAGGTGGGTTTGCTCAAATTTATACTGTTAAATTTATTGAATATTTAAATGAATTTGATAATGATGATAATGATGGTAATAATTTTGAAAATGGTAAAATTAAGAAATCAAAAAATTTAAAGATTGGTGATATTGCATGTTTGAAAAGAGTACTTGTACCTGATGAAAATGGGTTAAATGAAATGAGAAATGAAGTTGAAGTAATGAAAAATTTAGTTAATTGCCCTAATATTGTTCAATATTATGATTCAAACGCTTCAAGAGTTAAAAGTAATAGTGAAGTTGATCCAAATAATAATGATGTATCAGTTGATTTAGGTTTCGAAATTTTATTATTGATGGAATTTTGTCCAAATAAATCTTTGCTGGATTATATGAATCAAAGATTAACAACTAAATTGAATGAAAATGAAATTTTAAAAATTATGATAGATATAACAACTGCTGTTTTGCAGTTGCATTATTTAAACATACCATTGATTCATAGAGATATTAAAATCGAAAATGTATTAGTAGATTCAAATAATAATTTTAAATTAGCAGATTTCGGCTCAACAACAAAAACCCAACCTCCTATAACAACACATCAAGATATTGCAATATTAAATAAGGATATTTATATGAATACAACTCCACAATATAGATCTCCGGAAATGATTGATTTATATAAATGTTTACCAATTGATGAAAAATCAGATATTTGGGCATTAGGTGTGTTGTTATACAAATTACTATTCTATACTACTCCATTTGAATTGACTGGTCAATTCGCTATCTTACATTCAAAATATGAATTTCCTGCAAATAATTATTCCTCAAAATTTATTAACTTAATAATTATTATGTTAGCTGAAAATCCAAACCTAAGACCAAATATCTATCAAGTCTTATATTATTTGACATCTGTAGCAAACACGATGAATAATAACAATAATGAAATTAATGAAATTCAAGTGCAATTCCCGGATAAGTATGAACAAGGTCCATATGATTTTGAAGTTTACACTAAATTTCAAACAAATTTAACAAATTTAACAAATACAATGAATAAATTACAATTGAAAAAATTTGAAAATAATGGAAAACTAGATCCAAATGAACATATACTTCTTGATAAGATTTATGATTCAGCTTTTGAAATTTCAACGAAATTTCCATTAGATTCTCTATCACAACAACAAATTAAATTAGAAAGTGACCAAAACTTTGTCAATGAAGTCTATATGGAGAGAAATCCATCTTTGGTATCAGCTGATGACAAAATACTTAATAATAATTCATCGAACTCTACTTCTTCTGGTAACAAAGTGGAGAAAATACCAAGTAATCCAGGTATTAGCAATAATTTATATATATCAGCTACCTCTCAAAAAAATATGAGTCAAAACTCTTTTTCCTCAACTGGAGCAAAATCATCAAGAAGCCTAACAAAACCTGATTACATTGTTGACGACAAAACATTAATTGAAAAGTATAATAATACTGAAAATGTAACAAAACAATTTAAATCAAACAATCCATTTCCTCAATTGAAACAAAATAATAATAATAATAATAATAATAATAATAATAATAATAATAATAATAATAATAATAATAATAATAACTCCCATATAAGATCCCAGCAAATCTTTATTGATTCTGATTATATTAATAAAAATACCAATATGGATGCAAATATAAACAGTAACAACAACAGTAGCAATAATAATAATACTATTCCTACAATACAGTCAGGTGTCACAACACAAACTATTCCAAAAAGTAATAAAATTGAGGCCATTCCTAATCAATATCAAAACAAGAATTTATATGGTTTGAGTACGCATTTTCCAAATAACGATACTTATAAACAATCAACATCAGTTAGTCAAATAGATAACGGAAAGCTACCAAATATTATGGGATCATTCGGATACTCTTTAAATAGTCGTCCATTTTACGAGGAACATACTGTTCCTTATAAGGTACCGGACACTGTCAATAATGATGCAATTAAATTTTCTAAAGAAGATAATAAAATAAAACAAACTAAAGATGTACCACCACCTATACCACCCCACCCGCGCAATAGGTACAACAAAGGCATGAATAAACTTAATGATCAAGAAGAAGAAAGAGGTTATTATAAGAATTACTGCACTAATAACGGTGACCACTCGCATAATGATAAACTTGTATCCTCTAATATGAGAGATAAAATAAGAAATGATTTAGATTTAACTTTGAATGAATTAGATTTGACTGATGAAGTAAATTCAGTTGATACTCCAAATAGTGATTCAATTAAGCAATTTGATTTTGATGATTCGGTTTTATCCAGTGAAAGTATCGATATTAATTTAGATAAAACAAAAAACAGAACTAAAGCAAATTATAGTAAAGAAGAATACAAGTTACTAAATAAGTATGAACCTTTTAATACCAAGAAACATTCTGATTCTTTGAAAGAAAACCATCGCATTTCCAACTCTCAAATGACTTCAAATTTAACTATTTCTGAACACAAAGCAGGTCGTCGTTCGTTAGATCTAAAGTATCAGGAGGTTCACTTTTCATCACCTGACTTATCAAATTCAATGAAAACTCATTTGGGTAAGAATAAACATATTTATTTAGCGAAGGGTGATAATAGCAAAACAAAACCTAATATATACCATAGTCATAGACAGATTGATGGAAGACATTCAGATAGCCATAACAATAGTAGTGTTCAACAAACAACTTACACCTACAATGGTTCAAATTTGACTAGAAGTAATACAAGGGCGAATCATGATTTGGAGAAATATAAGGATAGAAGTTCTAAAAATAGTAATTCTACTATATCTTTAGGAGATGTTAGGAATTCTATATCTAAAGCAAGACAATCCCTTGATTTAGAGAGAATTCGTCGTGATAATCTCCAAAAAACAAATGAAGCTGGTTCTAAGAGAAAATCTTTTTTTTCATCAGTATTTTCCAAGAAATAGTTCTTGAAAATGACAGACTTTAAATGCCTTTTTTTTTTATAATAATAATAATAATTATTATTATTATTATTATTATTATTATTATTATTATTATTATTATTATTATTATTATTATTATTATTATTATTACAGCGTCATTATTCCATAATAACTACTATCAAAGCGCACATATACTATTTACTACATAAAACATATTTTTTGAATGTTAAAATAATTTAGTTATTATAATAAATATACTACTAGATTAATATATATTTACCAAATAAATATTTAAATACTATTCAAGAAACATTTTCTGAAAGTTGGACGGCTATACTAATTAGTTTAGACTTTAGCGTTTTCTTAATCATTTTCAGATTTGTCTCATCGCCTCATCACACATATGTGAACCTCAAAAAGTTCTGAAATTTCTATATTTAAAAAAAAGATAAACAAAATCTTATTTTTATATGAATGTTATAAATTAAAGAGATTTTCATTCAAAAAAATTAGATATGAACTCTATTTATAACAAATACGAATATTAAATATAATATTATAATTAGTGAATATTTTCAAATATTATATTACCATTTATTTTAATTTAGCGCTGTAAAAAAAGATATAATTTTATAAAATGAATTATTCGCAAATGAATTACGACCAAAATTCCCTAGAAAATTCTTTTAATGACTTATCTTTTCAAACAAGGTATAAATCTTTTAATGAAAATGATAGTGCTAAGTTCTCTAGTTTTAATAGAGATCAATATTCAGACGACATGATGTATCAAAAAATTCAATACTATAATGAGAAAGAAGGGTTTAAAAGAAATACTAACAATAAAATTTGGCAAGATTCAGCCAACAATAGTACAAATGAAATAGGTTCTAATGAATACATGCAAAATGAAACATCTTCTAACAATACCCAACGGGGGATTGATAATAATGCTGAACTTCTATGGAAGATCAAAGATTCTCAAATAGATTCGCTAAATAACGAAATAGAAACTCTAAAAACAGATTTGCAAATAGATATAAGTAAAGATCAGCCAAATAATTTCACAAACTCTGATTCGGAAATAGATATTCCCCAATCGATCCTATTGATATTTAAAAAACTATCTACTGCTTTACAACAGACTGAATCAGAATTAGATGAAACAAAAAATGTTTTAGAAAGTCTATTGACAGCAATTGCATTAGACCCCAGCAGTTCTTCAACCAAACATGGAAGGTACGATGTAGAATCATTGGCGCATAAAATGATAGTTCGAATTGAAGCTTTAGTTTCTGAAAACCAAGAAATGTATAAAATGATTGCATACGGAAGGTCGAAAGAAAAACACATCGAGCTGGAGCTTGTAAAATATGAAAATAGTAAATTAAAGGAACAGCTATTACAACTTCAACAAAAATATGATAAAAACAATGAGCAGGATTGCAAACAAGCAAAAGTTCAAACAAATCAAACGAAAAGTATAAAAATTAGAAAATCCTAAAGTTCGTTTAGTGAGTAAAGCTTAATTAAAATCTTTATTTTAAATTCATAAGTAAATCAAGACCATTAAAGACATTCTTATACAGTTGTAACTTTGAATCTTTTATTTTGAAAGTCAATCTATAAGATACCTAAAGCAAATCTATCCGTTCATTCACTATCGATTTTTTTCATTTAGAATTAAACAATAGTTGCTAAACAATTTTTATAAAAGTGATTTAATTAAATGTATAATACATTTAGAGTTGCATTATTAAATATACAATTTCCAGTCGTTTTATCATAATTAATATATATTTACTCTCGACTGCAAGGTTGAACAATTATAGGCCATCCCCAGACTAGGACCATGGTTACTCGAATCTAAACTGATAGTAATAAATACACCATTGTAGAACCTCAAAAGTTTCCACTGCAGCATATCTGATTACTACATTATGACTTTTCTTGACAGAAGTTTTACATTATTGTTCTGCAGCATTGTTTTGAGTGTGATTACCTAACTATGTTGTGAACCATTGCTGCTTTTGATTGCTTTAGTGTTATAGTTGACTTTCTTAGGTAAATTAGTAACATTATTTAGCGAGAATATAATGTATATTAATATAAAATACTATAAAAATAATTATTTAAATATGAGTTACAAAAAGAAACAAAAATAGAGGCCAGAATCAGATGTTTGATTGCTTTCAAACTAGAAAACAGAACATATGGAAAGAGACTATATTTTCTGTTTAATGAATTTTATTCCATTATTAATTTATATAATTTTATAGGATATTTTATTGTTATTCAAAGGTAGTTCTTTGATCCACGTATGTGTCAGACTTGACTGTCTCAATTGGACTGACAGCGAAGCTGTTGTTATTTGTTTCAATAGTTGAGTTCATTTTAGAATGAATTGAGTTTAAGGATGTTTGCGTGATATTATAAGTTGTATAAACCCTAGGCTCCTTTAAATTATATATCGCATATTCATTTACATAAATTATGGAAATATAAGATTTTCATAATTTCAAATATCTTTAGCTTTTATACAATTGATTATATATTAGTTATTTAATTATAAAGTTCAAAATCCTCTTCTTATATTTCTGAACTAAGAATATCAAGCTTCTCGAATCCCCTGAAATATGTAAACCGTTAATTTCTTATTCTCACACAATTAGAATTTCTTATCCCAATCCATGAATGTGAAAATATAATATTAATTGATTATCGTTGTAAACGCATCTATTTTATAAAGCTCTATAAGCTGACAAACATTAACCATGATATTAAGGCAACCCAAAGTAACAATACCTTTGGCACTCTCAACTTTTTCTAAATTCTATTTTAAGTAGATTTAAGGTATCTTTTTATAAAATATAGCCTTAAATATTTAAAATTTGGTATGGTTGCACCTACTGTTAAAAAATATTTTTTGTTGTAAGATGACCTCCGAACAGTCAATTACTATTAGTAATGCTATTAGTAATACTATTAGTAATGATGAATAACACAACGCGAAATACAATTAGTAAGGTAATTAGAAATATAATTAGTAATTGAATTAGTAATTGAATTAATAATTGAATTAGTAATAATTAATAAGTAGATTAGTAATTCAAAGTTATTTGAATTACTAATCAATTTAAAAATAATTAATATATAAAGAGGACATGGTAAAAGAGAATTTACCATTTCCAAAGTTCTAATTATATAATATTTATAATATTTATAATCTAAGAAGAACAAGCTTTAATAATAATAAAAAGATCCGATTTTGCTTTGCGCTTCCCATCCGACTATAACGAATATAATAATAAGTAATTATTATATCTTGACCAACTCTGACGTTATATTACTCAACATCTGACATTGTAACCAACAAGAATTACAATATTCTAAGAAAATAATTGGAGGGTTGGCCGAGTGGTCTAAGGCGGCAGACTTAAGATCTGTTGGACGGTGTCCGCGCGAGTTCGAACCTCGCATCCTTCAGAATTTTTTTTTAATTGAATATTTCTAGCAAGACTTGTCATCCATCTTAACGGTCTCTAAAAGCAACATAGTCTTGTTCTATAATTTTTACTCTTTAAATGAATAGTTAATAAATTAATATTTAATTAAATTTTAAATTTATATTGTATTAGTAATTAAGTGTGCGGTAAATAGTAAATATAAAAGGTATTAATAATTAAGTTTAACTTTGAAATAATTAATGGAAAATCAATTAATGTAATGAAAATATTCATTTATTATGAGAACAAAAATGGGGCTTGCCAGTCCTTAACTTTCTGTAAATATAGGAATATATTTAGCTGAAAAAGTTTTAAATTACTGATCATGAATAATTTATTTATCAGTCTCAGTTTTCTTAGACTTCTTTGATTTTTTTGACTTTTTGGCAGGAGTAGCAACAGCTGGAGAACCAACGGCTGGAGAACCGACGGCTGGAGAAGAAACAGCAGTTTCACCAGAGTTTCTAGCGGAGGCAATACCAGACATGGACTTTTCTTGATCAAAAGAATTGTGAGCTTCATCATTTAAACCTAATCTATCTAAACCAAAGTTAGAAGCAATGAAGACATATAGGAATGGTAGAACACCTAAAGCTAAGACATCTAGAACACCGTAGAAGACAGTAGCGGCATCTGGTTGGATAACATTACCACCATCAGTAATACCGAAACAAATTGGGTAAATAAACCATAGGAACATGAAGACACCGTAATAAATGTTGAAGAAAGTGTAGACATCTGAACCTACTTTTTGGACTAAATTTCTTGTAGTAGTTAATAAAGAAATAGAACAAACTAAAGCACCACCAATACCGAAAACGAAGTAACCCCATTTATAAGTAGTCTTGACTAATGAACCAATTAAGAAACAAACAGAAAAGACGACACTCATAGAAACATTGAATGCTGTTTGGAATTTTGGGGTACCACCTAATAAAGAAGCTTGAATAATTGGCCATGGGAAAGCTAAAAACCAACCGACATATCTAGCGTAGAAAATTTGTCTGAAACCAGGGTGTTCTTCTTGTGTAGAAGTAGTAACGTGGTTAAATTCTGATTTGATTGGAGCCCAACCTAAATTGGAAGCCATTGTGAAGTAAACTAAAGCCATGAATAAATTTGGAGCAATACCAGTAAAATATAATACTCTATCTTTTGCTGGTTTTCTAAACATTAAACCAACTAGAAGGATGGTAAAGAAAATGAAAATACAGAAGGCAGAGAATAACCAATCTGAACCTCTATCTGTAATATGGAAATCAGCACCAGTTGGCTTATTAATGGAAATGGCTGCATTACCTGCTCTTTTAGCTAACTCTGAAAATGATGACATAATAATTTATTGAATATATAATTTACTTTTATTGTTGTTATATTATTATTTATTATATTTAAGATTGAGGTAAATAATGATTTGAATTGAAATAAGATAATTAACAATTCATATTTTTAATCTTAAATTGAACAGAATTGGCTTGCTTTTATACCTTTTTAAATTTAATTAAAATATAAAATTGCAACGAATTAGAAATTTTGAGTATAATTTAAAATTAAAAAAAAATTATTTGAATTTGAGATAATAATTGCCTTAATTCTATAATAATTAATTAATGTAGTATCAATAAAAAAAAATAAACAATTTAAACTATTAGAGTATGATATGAATTTATTTAATTAGTAAATATTTAATACCCAATGTAGTAGAAACATTGAAGTAAAAGTAATTGGTAAAAAGTTTTGTACAGAATTTCCATAAGAAATTAAAATATAAAAATTAAAAACATTTTCATATTAAAAATGGTTAACTATAAACAACATTAACATTAAAAGTTTCTTATTATGATTAATAAATTTAATAAGAAAGTAGAAATAAAATAAAACATTGTACTTCATCTATTAATAATTTCACTATTATAATTGCTTGTTTATGTTTGTTTGTCAGTTATAATTGATTATAAAATACCTCATTAAATATCCTAAAATGACCAAAACTTTTATTTACCCTTTGTCACTTTTAAGTAGAGAATTCGATAAAACTAAAAATTTACTGACATATTGTATAAATGAATAGAAGTTCTCTAACAAAAATATATAGAAATAATTTATTTTTATAGATATAAAATAAAATAATTAACTATTAGAAAACAATTTCAATTTTCAAAATTATTTTATTACCACAACATATATCTCAATTATAACTATCATTATTGAAAACAGGAAAAAACTTGTAATTGCTTTTGAATTACGTATTACTTGAATGTGTCTATAAATTTTAATTGTTATTCATAATTTTCTAAAGGTTGATTATTAAACTTTCGGAGTATTAAATATAAACTCAATTGAATTTTCCACGCAGTTTTTCTGTATTAACAAAATATTGAAAATTCGAAAAAAAAAATTCGAAAAAAAAAGACCTCATCGAAGGTTTTCTTTTTTTTTTTCAAAATTTAAAGTCTATAATAAATAATTTTTCAATTGAAATTTTATTACAATGTGTCAATTACCTCCATTAGTTAAGATTATTTAAAACTAAGAAATAAGCATAGAGAAGAGTTATTATTTTCCTTAATTCTGTATATTTTTTTTTTAAAAAAAAACACTGTTTAAGTTAATTTTATACATATTTATCTAAAGACAGTAACTTATTAACAAATAATATATATATATTAAATTTTTGGGAGTGACTTATATGAATCTATATTCTAATTACAGAAAGATTGAACTTAAATGGTTGAATAATTGAAACTTGGAAACTAAAACAACTCAAACTATAATAATCTATAAAATAAAGTTGAGGGATCTTATTTTCGACACTTCTATTCGTTTTTAATTTATTAAATAGAAATTTAAACATAAATTTGAGTTTTAAAAAATTTTATTAAATCGTCAATTCAATATTTGTGAGAACTAATATAAGTTAAATTTTTCAAAATAAAGTCATGACTTCTCAATTTAGTCAATGATAACTGTAATTTTATTATATGTAATCAGCTATTTATACTTTAAGATAGTCTCCCAATCAACATTTATATAGTAATATTTCTTCTTTAGGGATTTTATTCTAATTAATGTTTACTCTAGAGTATATTTAAAGTGTTTTTTTATCCGATTGATATTCATTTTCATATAACAACATTACTCTGATATATTTTAGATATATGAATATAAAATAATTTATGAATATTTATTCCTTTTCATTTCAACTAATATATTAAATTAACTCATCTTAATTGTAATATTAAAATTCTCTTATTTTCATAGTTAGACTAAATCAAAGAATAACTATCCATATTTAGTACACATAAAGAATTTATTGTTTTTATTTGATAATTATTCGAGTTTTTGGAATTGAATTGGATAACAAAATCGGATGTTATTGTTGGCAGTAATTATTAAATTGTGTATTATTCGAAAGAAACTATATAAATGAATTGGTTTATAATCAAATAAATACTATTATTATTATTATTATTATTATTATTATTATTATTATTATAACTAACAAAATATGTTTAAAATGACATTATACCAAATAGGATATATGAAAAACTAAATAGGCAATGAGCACTATTAATTGTTGTTTTTTTATGTTTATCCTTGGCTCGTATACTGATTAAAAGACTATTAAAGGTGAATAAATTGTTATTGATTATTACCGGGAACAATATTTTTAAGTAATAGAAGGTTATGGTAATTAGTAAATATGTCTCGTTATTAAATTTTTAGTTTGAGAGTGTTACACCAAATGTTGGTTATATTTATTGGATTTTAATTATTCATTGAAGTATTAATAATTACTCGAATATATAAACATGGTGAGTAAATTTCACTAATTTCCAATACAGAATACTACTATTTATTTTGTTATTTATTTATAAATAATATTGACAAATAATAGACTAAAAGTTTTTTTTTTTTTTTGGACGTCTGTAAAAATCAGCGATATAAATGGAAACGCAGATGCATTTGTGTCATATATACTACTATCGGATTATAATCAATGATGATAATTCTATATAAATTCTATTAAACCAATTGGATAAACTTATGTTTAAAACTTTCTAAAATACTAATTCTTTTAGACAGAAATACGTTATAATAAAGATAATCATTGAAGACTACTAATATAAATAAATTCATTATTTGCTAATATAACATATTTAAGTTTCTAAAAATTTAACTGATATCAAATTTAAATTAGCTAAGTAGATATGCTTCAAAAAAATCAGAATATAAGAAAAAATTATGATATAAATAGGCAAAGCTTAAAGATATGGTTCCATCATATATTTTATAGAGAAGAATATGATGATAGGTTTTATAATGATGTCAGTGTTACATTGGATTCTCATTATGATTTTTCGGAATTATTACCTATTTATAAGCAAGATAGTTTGAGAAATAGTTCAAGTATAAAAACAAATAAGGTATCGAAATTAGATCACCTAAAAAATAAAATAAGATTAAGATCAAAAAATAAACTCGTGAAAGATGAAACGTCACAAACTTTGAATATGAAGTTGAACAATAATAAAGTTGATGTAAATGACAGTGAAGCAAACAATATATTTTACCAGTTTAGAAATAAGACTGAAAATATATCTTTACTATTAGAGAACTTAAACAATAACAGTGATTGTCCCTACGAAAATAATATTGACCCAATTTTATCTCTACCATTCCAAAATTTATCGTATGTTGAGATGTGCTCAGCGTTTAATAATAATTTAGCCATTAGTTTAAATTCCTTTGATTCTAATTCTTCCATTTCACAAGATATAAATGAATGCGGATCTAAAAATATTATTGTTGATTCGAAAAGTTGCAAATTAGACGATGTATCAATTTTGGATAAAGAAAAAACTATTTCATCAAGTAAATGTAATAAAAATAGCATTGAACCAACTGGAGAAAGAGAAGATCTGGAGCATATCTATTTAAAATATATGCAAGAAAATATTTCTGAAGAGTACAATTATAGGCTAATTGAGAATTTAAATAAGAAAACGAGTGTTGAAACAAGGGCAAGTTCCTTATCCTCAGCAGAAATTTTATCAGATCTAGAATCTAGTTTTTCAAAAACCAGTAAAACAGATTCTTCGCATGAAGACGGGGAAACGGTTGTTACGGTTCCTACTTTTAAGTTACTGAATGAGAATAATGAAAAATCGAAATTTATAAGCTTAAGTAATACAGAGAGCAAACTTGATGGGTTATTTGATAATGTAATTACTGATTTAAAAACAGCAGAGATAAACTCCGGTTCGAATACAAATGTTTCTATTGAGTCACAAAGATTACCAAAAGAAAAGAAAATCAACTCACAGAATATTAAGGAATTATCTATTATTAATATAGATAATGTGCAAGGTGCTTTAAAAACCACCACTAAAAATCTAAAGCAAAAAAAAGATGACTCCAAATTCAAATTTTATGAAAAATCTCACACAGTGAAATTCAATGATAATTCATTACTTATCCAATATAATAAATCAACTAAGAATAGTGAATCCAAATTAAAGTTTGGGTCACATTATTCCTTACCAAATTATAAAAGCACGAACTACACTAAACCAAAATCAATTCTAAAAAATAAGGTAAATAGTGTAGAAGAAGAAGAAAGAAAACGGGTTTTCAAATGTGACAAAGTTAACTTTGAATCTTTTTTAAAGTACCTTGATAATTTTGAATCTGAAAGATACATTTCCGAGGAAAAGCTATGCAAAATTAGAGAGACTCAAGTGAATAACTATTACTCAAAATAACTCTCCTGTTAGTCATACTGTATAGTCAATAGTCACAATAATTTATTTTATTTAAGAATATATATTTATATATGAATATTGATTAAAATTAATTATTAACTAAAAATAATGTTTTTTTGCTTCAAATTTAAGTTTCATTATAAGTAAATGCAAAAACATTAATTAACCAACATTCAGCTATTGGCCTGTTTTCATATTTTGAGTACCTATTAAAAAAATGGTAACAGACATAGTTATAACATAATAAAACATTATAGTTGGTACTTATTTAAATAAAACATATCGATATAAAAATTATATAACTTAATTAAGATATAATTTATTTCTTCTTGTTAGAAGTGGAGTTCTTTGGTAATTCTTTAACATATGGTAAGAATTCTGGTTCACCTGGGATGTATTTTCTTAAGACTTCTGGAACAACTAAACCAGTTTCAGTTTGGTAGTTTTCTAAGACACAACATAAAGCTCTTTGAGTGGCAGCTAAAGTGGAGTTCAAACAGTGAACGTATTTCTTTTCTCTGTCACCCATCTTCTTAATACCACATCTGATTTCTAAGTTTCTGGATTGGTAATCAGTACAGTTAGAACAAGAAACTAATTCTTTGTATTCTTTTTGGTAAGGGAACCAAGCTTCTAAATCATACTTCTTGGCAGCAGCATTGTTTAATTCACCAGAGACGATACCAACAACACGGTATGGTAATTTTAAGGATTGGTAGAATTCTTCGGAAGCATTGATCATTCTGTCAAATTCTTCCCATGACTTTTCTGGTTCAGTTAATACGAATTGTTCAATCTTTTCGAAAGCGTGAACTCTGAAAACACCCCAAGCATCTTTACCGTGAGAACCAGCTTCTCTTCTGAAACAAGAGGAATAACCAACGTAACGGATTGGTAATTGTTCTTGTGGTTTTTCGAACCATTCACCACTGTGGTAAGCAGAGATTGGTTGTTCAGAAGTGGCAATTAAGTACTTTTCATCTTCACCATCAATAACCTTGTATAATTCTTCATCAAATTGAGATAATTGGGCAGTCTTGGCCATTACTTCTTTGTTCATCATGACTGGAGCTTGTAATGGAATGTAACCTTTTTGAGCTAAGAAATTTAAACCATAATTAATTAAAGCTTGGTTTAAGAAAACACCATAGTTTCTGAAGAAATAACCTCTGTGACCAGAAATCTTGACACCTCGTTCTGGATCGTAACCATCTAATCTTAATAAGATTTCGTGGTGAGATAAAGTGGCTGGAGCACCAGAAACAGAGGCAACTGGGCCAACTTCTTCTAAACCTTCTGGCTTCCATGTACGAACTAATTCATTGTTGTCTTCATCATTAGAAATAACAACGGATGGGTGGACGATATTACCAATTTGGTTAACCTTATTCCTTAAAGCATTGTCTTCTTCTTGTTCTTTTTCGGTTAACTTCTTCTTTTCTTCGGTGATTTGATCCTTTTCAGCTAATAATTCAGTAGCATCTTCCTTGTTCTTGAATTTTAAACCAATATCTTTTTGTAATTTGTTTAACTTCTTGTTTAATTCATCTAAATCAAATCTGGTCTTGACCCAGTCCTTGTAATCAGCGATGATTTCATCGACTAATTCAACATTAGCATGTCTAGCCTTTTGAGATTCTCTAATTAAGTCTGGGTTACCACCTTTTTCAACAATAAATTGGTTAATATCTAACATAATGAAATAGTTACGTTTTTGATTGTTGGCCTTTCTCAAGAAATGAAAAATTAAACTTTAATAAATATTTAAAATTTGGAAGGAGTAACTAAAATAAAAACTTCAAAGAAAACTTCAATATAAGTAACAGATCTCAAAATATTTAATAATAATTTTATAAATATTATAATAAGAAGGAGATAGAGTTCAATCAATTTAGTAAAACTTTTCACTACAAACATTACAATTACAATTCAAATTTTCGAAGACGTTAACATTGAAATTTTGAATATTTTTTTTTCAACGAAGCTCGAAATTTGTTTTTTTACATTTTGTAAGCATAAAATACTTGATGTTGTACGTTAATTTAACACAATATACTCATCTATTTTGTAAACCACAATATAACGTAACACGAAACAAGATACAATTGAATCTAAAAAAACAGAGGTTCATTTAACGTATCTAAGATGTTGAATGCTAGCATCAAAGAATGTTTTTTTTTTAAAGGTATTAATTTGTTTAAGATTGTTTTAGGTTGTTTTTTTGAAGTTTTTAATAATCACTAAGGCAGAAATTAGCAAATTATGTAACCGCATTCCAAACTATATTATAAGATTTAGTTTGAGAAGTCAATGCTACATTATATAGTTCATTGAGCCAATATAGGATTAATATTTGACGCAAAATTATCCAATTTAGCTATATAATGAGTTTATTAAATTTTTTTCAAACAACAATATTATATTATTACGATGTGATTTAGCTAGAAGTATAATGTTCTTCAATATATGTTAATTAGAAATAATGATTTCAATACTATTTTTAGCCTTAATATAAATAATACTAACTTCAGTTCCACAGAAATAGTTTGATATTTTACAATATGATAAAAATAATGGAGAATTGAGTTGTGTGCCATTTTTATTTCAGTTGTAAGTAAATGTTCTGCAAAACACTAGTTAAAAAACATATTTCCATATAATTCGTATTCACTCTCTGAGATTGATTACTTTAATACAAATTTTATTAAAAGCTTGTATGATATATTAAACTGGTTATGTATATTATACAATTTGGTAATGAGGTATCTTTATGTTATAATTATACTGTAATTGTTCTTTAACTTATTCCTAAAACTATTTTTCAGATTTATATCTAACAATATTATATTATTGATATTCCACTTAAACACCAGTTATGACCTTTAATTACCTTTGGTAAACTCTACCCAAATTTAAACGACATTAATATATTCTTGTTTAATAGATTTTGTATTGTGTTTAAGATTAATCTTAAGGCAATAATAATTACAGGATTGGATGACCCGGGGATCTCTGTATATATGTAAAATTTCTGTAATACACCATTAGTAAGTAATATATTTACTCTATTTTATTCTTTACCTTTCAATGTTTTATTTGTAATATATAATTAATGAATTTCAAATTATAATCAATTATTTTACAAATATTGCTATCTTACGGTTATGGATTTTTATTCTGAATCAATGCAAGCTAATACATAAAATTTTCTATTTAGAGTTATATAAATTTTACTATGAGTATAGGATCATATTTAATTAAAATCGATTAAAATCATATGTAAACTAAGTTGCTCAAACAAATTATAAAAATTATTTCACAATAGAATAAATATTAGAATTCGTTATTAAGAATCAACGTGGTTTAATCTGAATTAGAGACTAAACTGACAATATTTGAACTTACCCACCGAATATTACTGACCCTTGAGCAAACAATTATCAGTTTGAAATATTGGAACAGTTACAGAAAATAAAAGTATATTCTGAATAGACGAACTCATTTCTTAAATAGTCTTATTATTATATATATATATATATATATTGCATTTATATATCTTCTTACTCTCTTTCCATATGGGAAAGAAGTATTGCTCCTCAATTCATTATTTGGGTCATTATATACCTTTTACTTTTGGATGGATAATTCAACTCAATAACGATGTTCAACAAACCTATTCTTACAGTTATATATATAAATATTACTAGTTACACTTAGAGATGATTGTATAATAGTAATTTATGTTTTGGGTGGTAAATATTATCATAGTATTAACACTCTCTTCTGTTCCTTTGAAGAGAAGATGTAAACATTACTATTTGTATAGGTCACAATCTCTGGCTCAACACAGGTCTTAACTGTGGACAAGTGTTTATAATTTATGTTTTAATCAATGTTGCAATCTAAATAACATGTGTTCTTAACTTAATGTTTTTTTATCGAGTTAGGGCATTATTTAAGTCTACTATTAAGTGATTAATGATAAATTTTTTCTCATCACACGGGTAATACAGTCACAGGTCCAATGGTCCAGTGGTTTACGACGTCGCCTTTACACGGCGAAGATCCCGAGTTCGAACCTCGGTTGGATCAAATTCTGTTCTGTTTTTTTTTGTATAAACCCTAGGTTCCTTTAAATTATATATCGCATATTCATTTACATAAATTATGGAAATATAAGATTTTCATAATTTCAAATATCTTTAGCTTTTATACAATTGATTATATATTGGTAATTTAATTATAAAGTTCAAAATCTTCTTCTTATATTTCTGAACTAAGAATATTATGTTTCTCCAGTACTTATATGAAACGTGGGTTTCTTATTCCAGTTCATGAATGTGAAAATATAATATTAATTGATTATCGTTGTAAACACATCTATCTTATAAAGGTCTATAAGCTGACAGATCTTGATTCTTATTGTAACAGTTACATTATTATAAATTTCAATATTTTATCTTGAACTATAAAAGTTAAAGAAAAAATGTTGCTATGAAATACTACCGTAAAACTTTAAGGTTCTCGAACAGAATTTCGGTCCTTGTTCATTATTTGTAACAAATAATTTTTCATAGCATTGAAGAACATCTATTCCAAATAAAAGTAAAGTGTTCTTCATTTATTAGACAAAGTAGGGCATAAATTACACCATACTGCGCAGTAGCCGGTATTATGATATAATTACCTACCTTAATATAAAATAAAGCTTTAATATCAAATATACATGAAATCAAGGTAATTGATTCAAATCTGCCCTTTTAAGTAAATAAGTAATCTATATAAGTAAATCTTAGTATGACAATACATGAATATCTGATTGTAATTTAAATTTCATAGCAATTTATATTAAGTTAATCTTTTATAATACTGCAATCTTGAAGTTTCTGCAGTTGAATTTTTTGTTATTAAATCAATGCTCAACGCAAGGCCGGGGAAAAGTAAAATCAGAGATGGCATTCTTCTTCTTTAAAAAAAAGATGTTGTTGCAATAGTTAATACAAATACTTCAGGGTATCATATTTTATATTTGTGTCGACAATTTTTATGACTTCATTAAATAGGATAGAATAAACTATTTTCTTATATCAAATTTAGAATCTAATTGAATTAAAATTCAAAAAAAAACTTTGGTTGTAGTAAAACCTATAAACTCTAGATATTTAATTATTTCCCTTTCGCTAAAAAATATTTATTCTAGATATGAAAGCATTTCGTGATTTTAGGAATATTAACCAAAACAGCAAAGTCATATTTCGTGGTTTAAAAACACTTCGTACACCTGTGTACAAAATTGATTCACAATCTGCAAGGGAAGCCCTTTTAAGTAAGATAATAGAATTAGATGATATATTATCCAAAGCATCGCATAATAAAATCCTACTATATCAATGGAAATATCGAAATGACCCAAGCTTGATAACATCTGATGATAATTTGATTTTACAAAAAGTTGTAAAAGATTATATTGACTCACTGCAAAATGATGATGTAAATAATAGTATATCAAAAAATTCAGAGGCCCAAAAACTAGGTAAAATTGGTATACAGCTATTTATTAACTCCAGTAGTCAAAACATTTCAAAACTAAGTACTTCATTAGTGAGCAGTATCATGCAATCATATAATAAGAACCCCACTAAGAATACATTGTTAGGTATTTCTAAAGCATTTAAGATAGTGCAAGAAATATTAGATAAGAATAAGGTACAAGTAAATGATAAAGAACAAGTTGATATTATAGTCAAAAATTTTCTAAAAAATTCTGAAGATATAAACACAGTAAAAGAGGTTTTGAACTCCGTAGGATATAATTTATTTTCGGATGATATTGTAAGATTTGTGAGGGGTAATACTTCAAAAGATGAAATTGAAATCACAAAAGGTTGGAAATTAAATGAGGGTATAGTGTCTACTAATGAATCATATTTGAGATCATTAGAATTACAAAAAAAAAAATTAGTATCGATCGATCAAGAATCATTAGTACTAGTGGTAGACGGTAATTTAACTGAAGCCAACATAATTCTTCCATCCATCCAACATGCTACTAGATTGAATAAATCATTATTGATAATTATTAATGGTGATATCAGTAGAGATGTTTTTAATGTAATTTCTATTAGTAATAATAAGAACAATAGAAAAACCAAATTAAGCAAAACAGTGATATTAAGATACAATTCTTCCTTATTCAAAGGTGTTGAAATGCAAAGTAATCATAATTTGATGAAATATTTAAAATTACCACAAGGTATATCAAGCATATATTCTCCCAAATTCAGTGAAATGCCACCAAGTCGTGTTAGCGGGGATCAATTTTATGGCTCAGTAAATTCTATTAAGGCAACTACAGCTGAAGCATTTTTATATAATGATTTTAATGATAAAGATTCATCCGAATTAAATACAGAATTTATACAGAAAACTGTAACTGTTCATGTAGGTGCATCAAGTAAGATCGAAATTGACCGTAGAATAGGATATTTAGATAATCTTGTTAACAATATAATTTGTAACGGTTTGGCTGAGGGCTTTTTGCCCTATAAAGGTGTTGCATTGGTCAAATGTATTCCAGCTTTAACAAATCTATCTAAGTCAATTGAAAATATAGATGTCAAATTTGGTAATGATTCTGTAATCGATTCATTATTCAAAATAATGTTCCAATTTTTGAAAAATACAACAGGGTCCAATCCAATAGAAGTTACAAAACTTATCACAGAAATTGTCTCAAATAGTTCTTTCAATCATTCTAGATTTAGTTCTAAAGAAGATTTTACGGACCTTGTTACAGTTGGAAAATTAGAACCTTGGAATAAGATTGATAGGACTCTACAAGATACTTTAAATTTTATTACACAGCTAACAAGTTTCAATAGAGTTATAACTAAATTTTATGAGAAATCTAAGAAACATTAGTTAAAACGTACATTAATATGTAAATAAATTATGTAAATAGTTAACGAATAATAATGAGACTATAGATGTAAACAGCAGTAACCTTAGCTTAAACTCAGTTCAATTAGCAATTTAGCCTCCATAGGCCATACTACGCCTAATTAGTATGTGCTGAATTTCGGAAAATTATTGTGATTTTTTCAGATCTGAAAAAAAGAACCTTTATCCATTGAAATTTATATAAAATACATTATCAATTGTAGAATTCTTCAAATATAAAAAGAAGTTGAACCCCCACCCTCCAGAAAAATACCAAAAATAATAATAAGCTATAAACTATTAGAAATAATTATGGGTTCTAATAATTTATTTAAAAATATAAAGCAAGCAATTGTGACGATTCTTGCTGCTTTAAATTTTTATCAGGGGTTATTTTTAATAACATCAATCCAAGTAACATTTAAATCAATATTACGCCAACATTCTTTTGAACTTCAAAATGTTTTAAACTTTACAAAAAAAATGTTTATTTTAATGTTGGTAACATTATTACAGATCGTTGCACCTTCATCTGTTAGAATCACATCCGAGAATAAATCTGTTTTAAAAGGCACATTTAGCAAAGATCCTTTGACCAATAGATTGATTTCCATACTTAAACCAAATTCAGTTGTTATCAGTAACCATCAAATATATACTGATTGGGTGTTCTTATGGTGGTTAGCATATACTTCTGACTTAGCTAGTAATATTTATATTATGTTAAAAAAATCACTACAATCTATCCCATTGCTAGGTTATGGTATGACCAATTATAGATTTATTTTTCTTGAAAGAAATTGGAAAAATGATAAATTGACTTTACATAATTTATTGGGATTAGTAGATGCAGAATCTAGAGGTGAAGGTTACATTTCGGGAAATAAACCAATAGTAGATCGTGAAACTGGAGAAGAAGAATGGCCAATAAGAAATAAAACAGAAGAAGAAAGTAATAAGAGAATTAAGTGGCCATACTGTTTAATTTTATTTCCTGAAGGAACAAATTTGAGCCCTAATACTAGAAGAAAAAGCAAAGAATATGCGAATAAAATCAGTCGTCCATATTATAGAAATGTTTTATTACCAAGAACTACTGGTTTAAGATACTCTTTACAAACATTAAGCAAGTCTGTTCATGAAGTTTACGATATAACAATTGGTTATTCTGGTGTTGAACAAAATGAATATGGTGAACTTATTTATAGATTACCAAAGATATTTTTGGAAGGTAAAATGCCCAAATTGGTGGATATTCACGTTAGGGCATTTCAAATAGATGATATTCCAATTGATGATGAAGATGAGTTTACTAAATGGTTATTTGGTGTTTGGAAGGAAAAGGATGAATTATTGGATTGTTATTACGAAAATGGGACATTTATCAAAGCTGGTTCTGAGGACGAATTTACATCTGTTACTGTTCCATTCAAATTGAATTATCGTGATTATTTAAGAAGTGTATTTTTACCAACTATTCCAACTGTATTAGGTGTCACATTAATTTATAAAATACTGAAATTTATTTCTAATCTATTTATATGATATTTATATAATAGTTAATATTAATAAAAGTCATTTAAACCTATAAATGTATTTAAAATAAATTAATTGTTATAATATTTCTTGGGTATTGGGGATCTTAAGTATATAAATTGTAATTAAATTTTATTATTTGTTCTAAAATAATGTTTATTCTGATGCCTATTTATTGTTAGAATGTATTGTACTTGATTCTGACATGTATTTATTATAATATTTGTCATTAAATGGGTTATTTTTATTATTCATCTCTTCAATTTCTTCACTGATTGTTTTACGATCTCTAATATAAATGTACCAT
This sequence comes from Tetrapisispora taiwanensis (nom. inval.), assembly GCA_030573835.1. Lineage (NCBI taxonomy): Eukaryota > Fungi > Ascomycota > Saccharomycetes > Saccharomycetales > Saccharomycetaceae > Tetrapisispora > Tetrapisispora taiwanensis (nom. inval.). The sequence goes on from JAJMDZ010000024.1 coordinate 26,180, forward strand.
AAAATTATGGAGTCGATTAATAAGAAAACAAAACTAACCCATGACATGGCACTTGTCTTTTTACCATTTGAAACTTTAATAATATTAAAACTTGATACAGGAATAGCTGTTTTTGAAGATTTAACTGCAACATGACTCCAAACTGTACCAAATCCCCATAGTAAAACTAAAGCGATGGTCCAAATTAATAAAATTTTATTGATTACTATCTTTAAAGGCAATTCGAATGGGATAGTGATATAAATAAGTAATAGAAACATTATACAAACCAAAACAATAGTTGCTATTAGAATGTATGGATGAATAATATCATTTGCAGTTAGACTAGCAATTTCTAAAATATTCAATGTATTTGTATTTGATGAAGTTGAATTTTTTGAAGTATCAGATTTAATTAAATTAACAGTAAAGTCATCATATAAACTTGAGCTCGATAATTTATTTTTTGAATAACAAATTGTGGTACCACTTAAATTACTAGTTGATGTTATATTAGTATATTGATTTGAAGTTAAATTATTTAAATAACTTTTTGGTAAATTTGATAGACAAATATTCAAATAATCAACTTTCACAGTAATATCTTCCATACCATCATAATCGAAACTTTCTTTTATAGTTGAATAAAGTGAAGACTTCTCATTAAATTCATATTTAACTAAAAAAATTGATAAATAACTTGAATTATAACAACCAATTAAAAGAAAAATTGTTAAAAAAATAGTTATAAAATTTAATGTCAATGCCATAACTCTTGGCATTTTCTTCATTAGAGTAAAACTTAGACCAATTGGGAACATTTTGGTATGTGATGTATATTTGTAATTTGCTTGTGTATATAGATTTATATACTAAATATTTAAAAATATTAAGATAGTTACAATGTGAAGTAGTTTTATTTTTCATTTGGGATTTATATAAAATTAGTTCCTTATATATATGACCTTTTTATCAATTGATTATTTGACATTAATATAGTAAATTAAAATAAACATTTTTAAACAAACATTAAACAATTCTTATATATGTTTTATATCAGTTTCAGATCAGTTTAAAAGGCTATAAAGTCAAACGGGTGTTAATTTTTCTTTTAGCCGCCGATTTCCCGAAAAGTAAATTTTTTCATAATATCATGAATAATTTAGCCATACTGAAAGGAAAATATACAATTGATTAAATTAAGTTATTATTATAATTACGTATTTTTATGATAGAGTTACTTTGTGATAGATTTGATTCAAATTAAAACATCTGAAACCAACAAGATAATGATTACGGTATCATTTGAATAAATTAAATTGACTAATTATATAAATATGAGTATCTTTCAAATATAAAAATTACTTTAACAGAAACACTATGTCTATCGTTGTATAATTGTATCTTTGTATCATTCTATATATCTATCTTTTTTAACTTTATAACTATCTTTTTAACTATCTTAAGTTATATCATCGTTTTCGATATTATAAATTCTAAATTATTTCAATTACGTATTTTGATTATTGACTAATTTTATTAAATAATCGTTGTACAATCATTAAAAACGTTTCATCACTTGAAGTTTGGTTTTTGTGGGTAAAAAATAAAGCAAAACGTAACAATAAACGTTTCTTTTTTTACAAAAATATACCATCCTAAGATAGTATCGTATAAACTGTTGGTCTTTAATTTAAATTTGTATATTTAAATTCATTAAATCATAAGCACCAAGAAAATCTAAAACCCTTACACAGAATATTATACGCACAAAAGAAAAAATATTAAATTAGGAATTAACAAAGGAGACACAAGAAAAACGTTGTAGAAAAGTCAATGCGAAAGGCGAAAACAAAAAATATTTTTTTAAAATTTTTAAAAACAAATTCAATAGTAAAAAAAAAATTACATGATAAATAACCAAGAGAAATTACACAGAAACATCAAAACTTACATATTACATATGTATATATATATATTAGTTAGAAATTGAGGTATATCTAAGGTAATCAAAATATACTGTATTATAAAAATACACACATTTTCTATTGTATTCTTCAATGTTCGATTTTATCACAAGTTAATGTAATTTCATAAAAAAAAATTAAAATGTTCTGATATATAAACAAGTTAATAATCCGCAATTTAAGAAATTTAAGATTTTATAATTAATACTTTTATAATTTTATCTTTTAATAGGTTTGATAAGATAATAATTGTTATTGATTATATTTATTTAAAATAAGAAATATAAGAGTTATATTAACATTTTATTTTTATTTTAATTTATTTTATAAATCAAAAGGTTAACAAAAAAAAAAATAAAGGTAACAAATTGAATTTTTTTAAAAAAAAACACCTATTATTATTAAATTACTAATTTTCGTTTTCTTAATACATTGTAATTCTAATAAATAATTTTCTTTGTTTTCTTTTTTTGTTTTAATCGATTAAATAATAGAAATAAAAATAATTAAAATAATTTTTTTAAAATATATATTGGAAGCTTAAAAAAAAAAAGTAAGAATTTGATATCTTTTTTGTTTATTTTTATTATTAAATTTATCTTAAAATATATATAAATTACTTTTTATTAAAGCTTATTTGTATATTAATATTGAAAAATCAAAAAAAATAATTATTATACAACAAAGAAACGTGGGTAATATAATATATACTTTTTTTTTAAATTTTTGACAAGTAAAGGGATGCTAGACGTTGAAAATAAAATCAATGATGATTATAAAAACGATAATAAATCAAATTTAAAAAATTTTCATATTAATACATTCAATGATTCAATTAATGAAGACCATGATTCAGAAGTTAATAAAAATTTTAATATGAATTTATTTTCTTCAACATCAAATTTTAGAACAAATTTGGTTTCAAAAGATTTGAAAAAAAATAATTCATCAAGCTTTTTAAAAGGTAGAAAAGCAAGTACATATTTAAGAATTTTTAATCAAGATCAATCAGTTAATCAAGAACAAAATTTAAATAATAAAAATTATTGTAATAAATCAAATTTATCTGAAAATTTAATACGGCTTGATAAAAAAGGTTTAGTGAAAAGTAATGATAGAAATTTAAATGATAAATCATTTAATTTACCAAAATCAATTAAATTTAATATTTTAGATAATTCGTTTGATACGCAATTAAATATTGACAATGTTGAAATTAATAAATCACCAAAATCAAATTGTATAACTAATGATGAGACTATTAATTCAAGTGAAAAAATTCCATTAACACCAATTTCATCAGCAACTTATTATCCACATAAATCAAAAGATGATAATGATGATAACATTGAAGAAGATTTTATTGATAATAGTGAAATTAATCAACATTTAGAATCAATTAATGATAATAAAACAATTGAAAGAAGTGGTAATGATATTTTAGAGAAAAATAAATTAAATAAATCAAATGAAATTTTTGAAAAAATTAATGAAGATAAAATTCATGTTGAAAAATTATCAGAAGATAATATTAATGATAAAATAACAACGAATAAAGATAAAATTTTAAATAATAATAGCATTGAAAAAAGTAATGACAACGATGATGATGATGATGATGATGATGATGATGATGATGAAGTTGAAGGCCAAGAATATCCATTAGCAGTAGAATTACAACCTTTCACGCAAAAAGTTGGTGGACATACAGCAATCTTTAGATTTTCAAAAAGAGCAGTCTGTAAAGCATTAGTAAATAGAGAAAATAAATGGTACGAAACTATTGAAGTAAAGCATAAAGAATTATTAGCATTCATGCCTAGATATATAGGTGTGTTAAATGTTCGTCAACATTTTAGATCGAGAGAAGATTATTTAAGAGAAGTTCATAGAAGTAAAATTAATAAGAAAAAGGAAAAACACGATAGGAAACTACATTTTGAAAATTTAATAAGTCCAATAGAGAATAATATTAATGATTCAAATAGACCAGAACCAATAAGAACAAGATCTTCTTTACCAGAAAAATTTGAAACATTAAAATTGACAGAACCAAACTCTCTCACGAAGACAAAGTCGGATATTATTGATTCTACTGATAGTTTACGCTTAGAAAATAAGAAGAATAAAAAACTTGATAAGAAATATGCTCCGCACATGTGGCCAGAAGTCCTTTTAAATGATAATACACATATTATACCAGACTCGTTATGGGATAAATATTCATTTTTTCCAAATCCTGAATTAAACCACAAACATCACTATCCTCATACTAAATTAAATACCAACCCTGAATATCATGTTGAAACATCTATGATTGACCAAAATGGTGATAAAAGTTTTAGTGAAGATAGAAACACAGATGAATTTTCTAGAAGAAGAAGCTATCATAAATCATCAAATAGTTGTGAATCCAATGACATTAAATACAGTTGTGATTCTGGGTCAACTTCAGTGAATACAAAGTTACAAGAATTAGTTTTGAATGAAGTATTTGCTTTAAGTCAATTAAGAAGAAATAGAAGTCAACCAAATGCATTAAATGATATAGGATCAGAACTATTACCATCCGAAGCTGATTTAAAAGTTGAAACTAATAATGAGCAAACATTAGTTCCTGATTCTATGGATCCAACCGATAAGCAGCATCCAAATAATGTAAACACTAACGGCCCTTTACTTACCAAATTTGATCAAAAGTTTATTTCTAAAAATGTTGGATGCTCTCATTCGGTGATGAATTTAGAGCAATTACATGAAAAAGAAATCGCTAGAAAAAATTTAGATACACAAAATTCTCTAGCAAAGTTAACATTACTTGATTCAAGATCTCCAACAGACGATAAACCAGAAGAAGAAAACGTAATTGGTTTACAAAATCCATTAAAAAAACCTTGTAAAGATTGTGGTGAGGTTAAAACGGCCACTAAGAATGATTATAACTCAAGTGAAAATACTGTAAAGCAATCTATAAATGATAACTTTGAAAAGAAAAATAGACATAATAGTCCAATTGATGGAAATGAGAATGTTTTATTTGAAGAAACATCAGAAACTATTGTATCTAAATTTATTTTATTGGAAGATTTAACTAGAAAAATGAAAAAGCCTTGTGCATTGGATTTGAAAATGGGTACAAGACAGTACGGTGTTGATGCTAGTATAGGTAAGCAATTGTCTCAAACTAAAAAATGTTTGAATACTACATCACATAAACTAGGTGTCCGTATTTGTGGTTTAAAGATTTGGAATAAAGATTACTATATTTGTAGAGATAAGTATTTTGGAAGACGTGTTAAGATCGGTTGGCAATTTTCTAGATCTATTGCTAGATTTTTTTACAACGGGTCAAATGTATCTAGTATATTGACACAAATTCCATGTATGTTAACTCAATTGGATGAATTATTAGACGTTTTAAAGAAACTTGTTGGGTATAGATTGTATGGTGCTTCACTTTTAATTTTATATGATGGACTTGAAACCAATGTTCAAAACAATAAATGTATTGTGAAATTAATTGATTTTGCAAGAGGTGTGACAAAAGATGATTTAGATGAAGGTTTGGATCAATTCCGCATACCTCCAAAATATCCAAACTTGGAAGACCGTGGTTTCATTAGGGGTGTTAAGAGTTTAAAATTTTATTTAACACAAATTTGGAATTATTTAACTAATGATGAACCTTTAATCTTTGATGAAAAAGAATTAAATGTTTTTATTTTCAATAATGAAAATGAAAAATTACAAGAAAGATTTTCTAGTAATTGGGATTGGCTTGATGAATTTGATGAAGAAAGTGAAGAAGATGTCAATGATCCAGAAAATGCATTAAGACAAAAATGGAGAAGATATGAATTAATATTTGGGGTTGAACCAAGATACGATGATGATAACGATGTTAGCGATTGATTGCATATATAAATGGAAGATAAAAAATTAATAACAATTTGCATTTATATCTTTTAAAAAAAGAATGTAACAGAATAGAAAAATTTTATAAATATAAAACTAAAAAAAAAATATTTGCACAAGTGTATATATTTTATATATATAATGTCTCTATGTATATATTAACATAAATATACCAATAATAAATTAACATGAATAACATTTAACTTTGTTAGATTTCAATTTTTGAATAAGATAATAAGATATTGAAAATAGGATAAGATCGAATAAAATAGAATTTAAAACATATATGATGTGTGGATAACAGTAGTGCCAATGAACAGCTAGATACAATTAAATGTATAATTCAAAAGCGGAACTTAAGTTGTCCAGAGAAGCCATTACTCTACCAGCTTAATGAGACTATAAAAATGTTGAGAAATTTATTTGAACAGCCAATGATACTGGGTTAAAGTTATTGGTTTTTTTAAAAAAGAACGAAAAGGAGTGAATTAAGAATTAAAATATAAGTCTGATTATAATAATGTGAAATAATAGACAACAACAAATAAAATCGATGAGGTTCTTATATAGTACATAAAATTATCGATGAAAATGTCAATTGACGTTGGTTTAAGATCAAAAAAAAAAATTTTTCTTTAGATTTTAAAAAACGTTTTATTTATTTATGCTTCTTTGTGTTGTTACCCGGTACATTGTTTTGAAAAATTGAAATGAAAGTAAATATTGAGTTTATAGAAATGTAAATAAATAAAATGATTTTACATATTGGCGTTTTTTTATATATGATTGATTATAATTTAAAATAATAATTTGATATATATGTAGGTGTTTTGCTTAATACTATCTGTTCGAATTCCAAGGATCAAACATAGTTTTAGAAACTAATATTTTTTTGGTGTTTTTATTTTTCCAATTAGTGTTTCTAGTAATTAATTAATAAATCTTTAAGGATGTCAATTGCAACAAATAAAGGTAATGAATCAATTGAAAAAGTTGATGTAGACAATAATATTTTTGATGATAAAAATGAAGAATATAATGATGAATTATTTGTTGAAAAAAGAGATATTTTATTACAAGATATAACAAATACAATGGATTCTATTTTAAATAATTTAAATGGTTTGAATATTTCATTAGAAAGTTCAATATCATTAGGCAGTCAATTTGAATCAGTTTGTGAGCTGTGGAAATCATTTTATAATAATAGCAACTCAAATATTAAAGAATCAGAAAGTAAAGATTAATTTGAAATTGAAATTTTTGGTTTATTTTATGTAATAAAAAAATATTTTTTAAAATCGGAATAATAGAGAAAAAAATGGAATAGAACACCCATACAATTTCAGGTTTAAATATTTAAAAGTCAATTTTTATAATAATTTTTATTTTTAGTGTTTTAAAAATAATACTAGAAAAAAACATATTTGTTATAACATTGATTTCAAATTCAATCCAATTAAAATTTAATATTTATCATGAAAAACCGATAATGTAACAAATCTAACAGTTCATTCAAAAAAAAAAATACATTAAAAGGTATACCATTAATCTCTTAGATCTTTCTTTAAAAAACAAATGAATTAATATTCAGATATACGATGAAAGACCGATTTTTTTGTTTTTTCAAAAAATGAAATATTCCCTTAAGACCCAATTGATCTGGTAAAATTGCATACATAAGTTTAAAAAAAACATTTAAAGTAATAAAATAGAAATTAAAGTTTTTTTCCTATATTACATATAAAAAATTTAATAATAAGATAATGGATAGGATTTTTCCTGTGTCTCTAACAACGTTTTGTGGTTAGATTATTTCGAAAATATATTTCGAAATATCAAAATATTAATTTGATTACTTTGTGAATAGTGTAGAAAGGCGTTAATTTTACAATAATTTATAATATAATAAGAAATAACTTTAATTATTTGTAATAATATTTTTTACAAATTTTTTTAAAAATAAAAATTTGTATTAATCGGAAATCAACTGACCGATTAACGAGTTTTAGCAATGGAATCTAATAAATCTTATATAATTAAATATTCAATAAAAAGATCTGATAAAATAATTATAAATGTTTTTTTCAAAAAAGAAAAATACTTATTCCATTTTACGTTAGTTGTTTTAACTATTTATGTATCTTTAAGGAAATGGAGTTACATCATTGCACCATACATTACGTATTTGTTTACATTTTTCAAAAATATTCGAAATTTACAATACTGATTATTTTTTTTTAAAAAAAAAAATAAAAAAAGAGAGAGAATAAAAAAAAATACTCTAGTAATACATAGTTTTGTTAATATTTTCTTGATTTTAAAATATTAAAAAACCTTCGAAATCTAAAATGATTGAATTATTTAATTATTTTTATGCAGTAATTATACTTATAAAAATAAAATCGTAATAAAACAGTAATATTTTAAATATGTTTAAGTTTTGTTTTTGATTTTATGTGTGGGTTTCTTCTAATTTTAATGTTACAATGTTTGTTTTATTTTGTTTTCTTAATAAAGAAGAAGAAACTTCGTAAACAATGTATCTAAGATCCTTTCATATACTGTTATTTAAATACTTGTTAGCGATGGCTTGATATGAATACAAAAACGCAATTAAAAGAAAATAAAAAATTTAAAGGATTTTAACTGAATTAAAAGTTTAATTTATTCATAATTTAGTAGTCTAAAAATAACAATTTAATTTTTATTTATAATTCGAAATAATGTTTTTTTCGTTTTTTTTTATCTTTTAACAATTAATATATATAAAGGCATATGTAATATAGAATCATTATCGCTTATATAAACATTTCCTGTTTCTTTTTGGTTTTTTTTTTACAATATTCATGTCTTTTTTTAAAAAGATACAATTAAAAAAAAATTCAAATTGAATTAACGAGATTTTTTTTGAAATTGGTTTCGTATTGGAATTAAGATATTACTTTTAAAACAAAAAACGAATATAAGAAAAAGAAAGATATAACAATTTTGAATTAATTATGATAAAGATTGTTTAAGAAAAGGTTAACTTTTTTTATTCGATTTCGTTATATTTAATATTTATGTTTTTATTCTACCCTTTTTTCTTTTTTTTATTTTTTTTGATTTTTTTTTTTTAAGAATTTAATTTTTTAAAAAATAAGATGGAGAATTTAAAGATGATTCATTTAAATAACTGGGTTCTGTGTCATTTTATATTGTTAAAGTTAGTTTTAATAATTATTTATAATTATCAATTGATTTTATTTAATTTATTTTTTATTTGTTTCTTAAATTTGGTCTTTTTATTTTAAAATTATTGAACCTTAGAAACCATTTTAAGGGAATACTGTTTTAAAGTATAAAAAATAAAATTGTTAAGGAAATGGACTCAAAGAATTAATAAATAAAATTATTTGTGAACTCTTTAACTAAGTGGTTTTTATATATTTATTATTTTTTTTATTTGTATTAATGAATTATTTTAATATATTATGACCCCAGAAGTTACCGCTAACAACCCATACACCACACCGCTAATTCGAGTCAGTTTCACTGAATCAATTGAAAGAATAAATCAAAAGACTAACATTAAATGATTAAATTTGTTATAAATTACTTGGGTTTAAATTAGATTTACAAAATGGAATCTTTAAAGAAGCTTTTTAATATTTTTTTTTTTGAAATTCAATTGAAAGTACGATATCTTCAAACTTTCTTCTTTTTTTTAATTTATTAAAAAAATAAATAAAGTGTGTCATATCATATTATTCGTAGGAAATATCTATTTTATTGTTAACCTCTGTGTAATACATTTTTAATTATTAAATTTCCCAGATTTTGTGATATCCATTGTATTATTTATGTTTTTTTTACATATACTTTATATGTTCGAAAAATAAAAATAATTATTGAGTTTCTCTTTTAATTGGATACTTTTCTTCTCAATTATAGCAATTATAAGATATATATGTTTTTCTTTAAAAAAAAAGTTAAAATCCATTTATTGAATGTCTATTTATTCTTTTTGTTTTTTAAAAATTAAATTCGTAAAGGAAATTAAACAAATTATAGGAAAAATTAAATGTTAAATGAAAATATGATAGTTAATCTACTTATATAGGTTACTCTTTTTTTTAAATTTTGATTATTTTTATGGTTGTTTTTTTTATTGGAAGTGTCACAATATTTTAGTTTCAGAAATTTTTTTTATTGATTTCTTAATTTAATTATTATTATTTTTTTTAATTGCAAAAATAAATCTATGTATTCATAAAATGTCATTATTTAAAATTTAAGAAAAAATATTAAAAGAAATTTTGATATTTTTTTAACTAAGAATAAAAAAATATGAGGTTGATAAGTAAAAAACCATTATGTATTAACCAGTATAAGTTTACAGACAATACGTTCAGCTATCTTTTTTTACAATTTTTTTTTGGATTAGATTTATACATTTGTATTAATTTCACTTATTCACAACTGTGACTAATGATTTTACAAATTATATATTTCTTTTATGTTGTCTTTTGATTTTTCTTTGATAGTGTTTGTCATTTTTAATTATACGTTCATTTTTTTTAATTTTTTTTTGGATCTATTACAAGTTTTTTTTTATATATTTTTTAAATTTTTAAATGGCGACAGAATATAAAGATATATAAAATTTTTTGAAATCTTTTATTTTTTTTAATTTTGAATTCTTTTATGTCTTCAAACTTTACTAATATTTAAAAATAAATTAATATTACAGAAACTGCTGTTAAATAGTAACATTACTGTCACCTAGACAATTTAATTACATAATATACTGTGGCGGGAGCGAAATTTTGATTATTCAAAGATTAACAATTTAACCAATTAACAGATATCTCTTACCATATTAATTTCATTTCTATGTATATACTATTATAAACTTTATCATATCAGTTTATTTGCTTTAGTTTATTATTGAATTATTATCAATGATTCTAAACTACATAATAAACGTAAACCTTTGTATGGCGTAAACTATATACAATTCCCAGTTTTCCAGTTTTTCTTCTTTTTTGGATCTTAGTATTAAACATTTTTTTTGTTTTGTTTTGTAATTTTTTCTTTTTCATTCTAATTCGTTCTGAGAAATGTTGATAAAAGAAAATTTTTTATTTCATTCGTCTTGTCTAGAATTCAATAAATATTTATTCTTCTGCACGGCTCTTTAAGCACTTTTTTTGAAAAAAATATTAATTGTGTTTAAATCAGAAAAAAAGAAAAAAAAATTTTAAAAATAAGGTTAATACTGAAAAAATGAGATGAGCTTGAAGAAAAATTTTTTTTGAATAAAAATTATTTATTACATTTGTTTCTTTAAAATAATTTATTATATTTAATAATTATATATTTATATTAATATTTTAGATTGATATTATATATTTGGTTATCTTTATCTTGTGAAAAAAGATTTAATAAAAATACCAATTCGAAAGGTTCATCTCCCATCTTACGCCACTACAAATAAACACTTCTTTTTTTTTGGTTTCAAGATGAGTAAAACTACCGTTAACGAATCTGCTACAGTGAAAGAAAAATTAGCTGATACTGAACAACATTATTTCAATTCTTATGATCATTATGGTATTCACGAAGAAATGTTACAAGATACTGTTCGTACTTTATCTTATAGAAATGCTATAATTCAAAACAAAGATTTATTCAAAGATAAAATTGTTTTAGATGTCGGTTGTGGTACTGGTATCTTATCTATGTTTGCTGCTAAGCATGGTGCTAAACATGTTATTGCTGTTGATATGTCTTCAATCATCGAGATGGCAGGTAAATTAGTTGAATTAAACGGTTATTCTGATAAAATCACATTATTACGTGGTAAATTAGAAGATATTGAATTACCATTCCCAAAAGTTGATATTATTATATCTGAATGGATGGGTTATTTCTTATTATATGAGAGTATGTTAGATACCGTTTTATATGCTCGTGACAAATATTTAGTAGAAGGTGGTTTAATCTTCCCAGATAAATGTTCTATTCATATTGCTGGTTTAGAAGATGCTCAATATAAAACTGATAAATTAGACTATTGGCAAGATGTTTATGGTTTCGATTATTCTCCATTCATTCCATTAGTTATGAGAGAACCAATCGTTGATACTGTTGAAAATGTTGCTGTTAATACATCTAAGGACAAAATCATCGAATTCGATTTAAATACTGTAACAATTCCAGATTTAGCTTTCTCTGTTCCATTTAAAGTCACTTCTAAAAGACACGATTATATCAATGGTTTAATTACATGGTTCGATATAGAATTCCCAGCTCCAAAAGGTAAAAAACCTATCACTTTCTCTACTGGTGCTCATGCTCCATATACTCATTGGAAACAAACTGTATTCTATTTAGAAGATGACTTAGAATGTGAAGTTGGTGATGTTTTAGAAGGTCAATTAACATGCATTCCAAACAAGAGAAACAATAGAGATTTAGATGTCACTATTGATTATGAGTTTAAAGCTCAAGGTGTAGATAAAGAAGAAAGATCTAAAAAGAATAAGAATACATTCATCATGCATTGATATACAAAAGAAGAAGTAAAAAGGGAGAGAAAAAGTCTGCATTTTTTTTATTTTATTTTGCTATTTGTCTCTACATCTCTCTTTCTCTTTTTGTATTATTATCTGGGTTTCTTTTATAAAATTAATAACGATAAACTTTTTAGAATTCTGTTTTAAAACAATAATATAAAAATATTTAACAAAAAAAAATTCTAATTTCTTTTTTTTTGCAAATTAATAAATTAAAAATAAATGTAAATTAAAAATTCATATTACGGTGATTATTAATAGATAAGTAGAATTAATTAATTTAAATGCATATTAAATAAATTATAAAATAAATTTTTAATCATCATTTATATATATGTTTTGATATTAATTAAACACTAACTTATTACCCGGGTTTTTCTATTCTTGATTTCGATGGAAAAAATATTTTGAAAAATTTATTTTTTTTTTGCGATGAGATGAGATGAGATGAGATGAATTTTTTTCAGTTGTTTCAAGTATCTTTGTATGATGATTATTCTGTCAAATGTACAATTTTTCTAATATTTGATAGCTTATTAAAAGAATATATGTACTATTGAAAATATGATAAAGTTATAGTATAGTATATATATTTACTCTTTCGTATACTTCATTATTATTTACAAATAATTTATTCGTTCATATTCTTACAGGTACATTCAAAATTTTATGTTATACAATACTTTTAACAAAGTATAAGATAAATAAATAATATTAATTAAAATTTTTACATTTTAATTAATATTATTATATAATTGAAATCAAACTTATATAGTTCTTTTTGACATACCAGTACATTATATGTTGTCCTTAATTATAACTACAAATAATTGATGTAATATCTCTCTTTGGCTTTAAATATGATACAATTCACTGTTAAAACAGAAAAGCGAATTGAATATTTTTTTTCTTTTTTTTCTTATTTCTTTATATCAAAATTTCAATTCCTTTGGTGTTTTAATTAATTAATTTTTTTTTCTTCGTTACTAATTCTAACCGTATTGTATTGTATTTTATTCACCATTTCCTAATTATTTATATATATATTTTTATGAATTTTTAAATATTGATTTATAATAATTTTATATATAAATTTTAACAATTTTAAGATTGAGAGTTCTACATCTATTTATGTTTTTTAGTAATTGTAAATTAATATTTTTATATATATTTATATATATTGTTAATTAATTCAGTTTTGTTATTTGTATTTATTATTATTTTTTTTTACTTATAAGACAGTAACTGAATTCGACTTTTGCATTGAATATACACGTTACCTAATATAATATATCAAATAGTTGATTATTACAATGGCAAAGAAGAAAAGTTCCTCAAAGAATAAGGTTAGCAATGCTACCAATGCTTCAAATCAACAAGATTCAAAAAATCAAGTTCAAGTTCCTGTAAAAAATGAAAGTAAAAAATATAATTTTATAATTAGAACTATTTGGACATTTGTAATGATTGCAGGTTTTTTCGCTACTTTAGCTTCTGGTCACATATATTGTATATTATTAATTACTTTATGTCAAGTATTTGCTTTTAAAGAAATTATTGCAGTTACTGGTGCATCTGGTAGTGAAAAAAATTTACCATTAACAAAAACTTTAAATTGGTACTTTTTAGTTACTGTATTATATTATTTAGATGGTAAGACATTATTCATTTTTTTCCAAGATTTCTGGTTTGAACATACTTTATTATCACAAATCGTTTTACATCATAAATTAATTTGTTACTTTTTATACTTATTTGGTGTTGTATTTTTTGTTTGTACATTAAGAAAAGGTCATTTGAAATTTCAATTTGGTTCATTCTGTGTCACTCACGTTGTATTATTATTAATCGTATTCCAAGCTCATTTAATTATTAAAAATGTAATCAGTGGTTTATTTTGGTTTTTAGTACCATGTGGCTTAGTTATCATTAATGATATTTTTGCATATTTATGTGGTATTACATTTGGTCGTACTAAATTAATTGAAATCTCTCCAAAGAAAACTTTAGAAGGTTTTGTTGGTGCTTGGTTCTTCACAGCTATTGGTAGTATCATTTTAACTAGAATATTATTACCATTTGATTATTTAAAATGCCCAGTACAAGATATTAGTGCCAATTATTTTAGTAATGTTACATGTGATTTAAACCCAGTATTTTTACCACAACAATATAAATTGCCACCAATGATTTTTGATGCATTTGGTTTGTCAATTGTAACCATTAGACCAATCTATTTCCATATCTTAAACTTAGCTACATTTGCATCTTTATTTGCTCCGTTTGGTGGTTTCTTCGCTTCTGGTTTGAAGAGAACTTTTAAAGTAAAAGATTTTGGTGATTCAATCCCAGGTCATGGTGGTATCACTGATAGAATTGATTGTCAATTTTTAATGGGATCTTTCACTAACTTATATTTCGAAACTTTCATAAGTGAAAATAGATTAACTGTTGAAACTGTTGTCTCTACTATCTTAATGAATTTTGATGATGCTCAAATTTTAGAAATTTTAACTTCTTTAATTTCAATGTTATCAAAGAAAGGTGTTATTAAAGATGGTACATTTAAAAAAATAACTAAATTAATTTTAGAAATTACAAAATAAATTATAGAATGAAATATTAAATTTAAATTATCTCTTTAAATGAGATCACGGCTATATAAAAAATAATTAAACTCTATAAAGGTTTGTATATATACTATACGTAACGCATTATATAATAAACTGTATATTATTAATAAATTTTCTCTATTGTAAAATACATATATATTTATATATATAGATATAAGTAATTTATGACATAGTTTAATTAATTGTAATTATTCCATATATTGAGCAATTGAAGAAGTATACAGATATTTATTTATCATTATTAATGATAACATACATGAAATATTATTACTTTAACTTGTGCTCCAGCTTAATTGAATTTTTATTTTTGGCGCACGGGTCATCAATGCTTGGGGCATCCAATAATTTGACATAATTGTAATGAACTAACACACATATAAAACTAATACTTAATTTGAAGATTACTTTATTTTATAAAGCATGAGTTAACTTAAAAGGATAATTTAAACATTCAATTAGAGCATTAAAATAAACTTTAATTGCAAAAACAATGATATTTACTTTAGATGAGGAATTTCAACAGATATCATTGGAAAAACAAACATCCAATGCTATTGAAAGTGCAGATGATTCAAGTATAGATGATGAATTTTTATCGGCCAATCCAACACCTATGTTAGGAACTGAAGTTAGTAGAAGAAGACGTTCTTCTTTATATGAAAAAATACAAGTTTTGAAACCATCAGGAAGCAAAAATTTACAAATCCCTACTTTTAGTACATCTTTGGCATCTTCAGTTAACTCAAATGGTGAAGTAGTATTAGAAATTAAGGAATCAGATGAAGGTGGTGCATTAAAAAACAATATAAATAGAAATATAGATGATTTTAAACCGGTCAGAGTTCTTGGAAGAGGTGCATATGGAAAAGTCATTTTAGTTAAAGATAAATTATCAAAGAAATTGTATGCAATGAAACAATTGAAAAAAGCTGAAATTATTGTGGTAGATAATAAGTCAAATGACACAGATTATGAAGATGAAACACCTACACAAACGTTATCACAAAAAATAAAATCAGAAACTGATCTTTCGAAACGTATCGAAAGAACATTTGCTGAAAAAACTATCTTATCCGACCTCGAGCATCCAAATATTGTTAAATTATTTTACTCATTCCATGACAAAGCAAAATTGTATCTATTGCTACAGTACATCCCAGGTGGTGAATTGTTTTACCACTTAAAAGAACAAGGCACTTTGAGTGAAGATGTTGTTGCATTTTACAGTGCTGAAATAAGTTGTGCATTAAAATTCCTTCATAATAAAGGAATTGTTTATAGAGATTTAAAACCTGAGAATTGTTTATTAGATCACCATGGTCATTTAGTTTTAACAGATTTTGGTTTAAGTAAGAAAGCTACAATGAAAGAAGGTGTTCATGAAGGCGAGGATGTCAATGAACTTTATTCTGTTATTGGTACACCAGAGTACTGTGCGCCAGAAATTTTACAAGGTTTACCATATACACAAAACTGTGATTGGTATTCACTTGGATGTTTAATATATGATATGTTAGTTGGTAAACCTCCTTTCACTGGTGTAAATCATAAAGTAATTTTAAATAAAATAAAGAAGGATAAAACAGGAGCAAAAATCCCATACTATTTAAGTGATGGTATGAAAGATATGTTAACATCGTTATTGAAAAAAGAAGCATCTAAAAGATGGGATGTCGATAAATATTGGGGAGAACCATTGAACTCTAAAAAAATTGAAAAAAGTCATAAGAAAGAGAAAACGATGGCATTTAAATCACATTTTATATTTAGAAAAATTGACTGGAATTTAATGGAAAAAGGAGATTTACAACGTTCAACAATGGGACCAATAGTTCCTATCATCACTGATTGGGAATTAGCTGAAAATTTCGATGAAGAATTTACATCTATGTCATATACAGATGATGAATTTGAGATACCTGAAGAATATGAAAATGGTATAGATATTGAACAAGGAAGATCAAATGATCTATTTAAAGGGTTTAGTTATAAAGCCAGTGGTAGTTATTTAGAGAGATATTTTTAAGTATTTGAATATTTCATTGCATGTAAGTAGTAATAATATAAGACTCTTTTGAATTTAATTTATATTTTATAATTTTTATGATAAACTAACTTATAAAAATCTACTTAGAATTTTTATCTTATACATGTTGTTGTTGTTGTAGTTTTTTTGTAATTTTATAATTTTTTTTTACTAACTTTTTCACATCCAGTTTGATATGTATGTTTATTTTTTTTTTTATTTCAAAAATAAAAGTTGTAACTATATTTAAGTGCATTGAATGTTAATTAATGGAAATGTCTTAATCTGTAAAATGAGATAGATAATAATATGCAACAAACTGCTAAAGCTAAATAACCAAGGACTTCCCATCTAACAATATAAGTTTGATCTGGCTCACAAATCCATTCAGCTAAACCCATTGCGATGATGGAACCTAAAGTTGTAGTTGGAGCATATTCTGGGATAGTATTTCTATTTAAAAATAAAATCGATAATAAATGAGGGATAGCACCGAAAACAATTGAAGTGAAAATTGGTAACCAAAAAGATTTACCACTATATAATAAAGAAGCAGTGTCACTTGATAATTTTGGGAAAAATGGTAATAAAATACACATATTAATAACACCAATCCAAGCTAAATGAT
Organism: Tetrapisispora taiwanensis (nom. inval.); assembly: GCA_030573835.1. NCBI lineage: Eukaryota > Fungi > Ascomycota > Saccharomycetes > Saccharomycetales > Saccharomycetaceae > Tetrapisispora > Tetrapisispora taiwanensis (nom. inval.). The sequence goes on from JAJMDZ010000024.1 coordinate 43,891, forward strand.
TACCTTGTTTAGCTAGGGTATTTTTATTATTATTAAACCAACGGTTATAAAGAACGAAGAATGGACCGGCAGGTAAAGAACCTAACCCACAGATCAAAGTACCTTTTAATCTATCAAATAAGAAAGGATCATTTAATTCACCAGTTTCTTTATTAATTGATAATTTACCAGCTAATAAATCACAAGTAGCCTTTGTATAAGATACAACTAAAATACCGATTAAAGCGATCATCATAATGATATAATTTCTGAAAACGTTTTTTCTTCTTGCTAAACCACAAATACCATATAATAAAATTGTAATTTCAAAAATTGAAGTATTTTGAATTAATGAAATATCAAAAGCAGGAGCGATTGATAAAGCTAATAAGAATGAAAAAATTGGTATTAAAATTAAAATTGATAATAAAAATAATTTTAAGAAATAAATAAAATTATTATTATCATTATTTGAATTTCTATCAACAGAAGATCTATGTCTTGATCTACCATTGCGTCTTAATCTTTGTTGTGAATTTGAATTAATTGAATTTAATTCTAAATCATCTTGATTTAATTCTAAATCATCTTGATTTAATTCTAAATCATCTTGATTTAGTTTAATTTCATTTTCGTTTCCATTTTCGTTTCCATTTTCAATATCATCATCATTATTAATTTCATTATCTTTATCGTTGTCATTATCGTTATCATTATCGTTATCATTGTCATTACTATTGTTATTATTATTGTTGTTATTAATTTGTTTATCAATTAAATTATCTTGAAATCTAACATGAATTTGATTTTCCAAATTTGAATTATTTTCAACAACATCTATACGTTCATCATTTGAAATTGGTAAAATATTTTTAATTAAACTATTATCAGGTAATAATTTTGATAGTGGGAAAACTAATAACCAAGTAGCAAAATAAATAAAAGTCAAATACACAGTAATTGAATTATTAGTATTATTATTTTCATTCTGTTCATTATTAAAAATATGAATAGAATATAAACATTTAGTTTGTATCACATAACCAATAACAGCACTAAACCAATATATATTAACGTTCATAATTAAAGATATATATATATATAACGACGTGAGTTTGTGAGTTGTTTGATTTCGTATAAAATATATATATAGAGAGAGAGAATTTTTTAATATTAGACAATATTTTAGTCTCTTTATTTATATTTCATAAAATATAAATAAATGAATTAAAATGAAATATTTCAAATTCGATTAATCAACAATTTTCTTATATGCCAAAAATTAACTCTTGCAAAAAAATAAATATTATTCAATAAAAAAGAAAGAAAAATTCAAGCCATTTAGCTAAAATTAGATTTAAATTAAATATTTCATTATGACGCGTTCTGTTATCAAAATTTTTATTTTTCTTTTATAATAAATTTCTTTGTGTGAACGTGCGTTTGTCTCTGAAAAAGATCAACAAAATCTTAATGTTTTCCTTTTCTCAGAAAAAATAAAAAGAGGGATGAACACAAAAGATAAAAAAAAAACATTGGAAATATTGGAAATATTGGAACTGATACAGTTGTTTCTCTGATATTTACAAAAAAAACAAAACTATATGAACATTTATTTTAACTGTAGGTAAACATTGTCGTACCGTAACATCAAACGTCTGTGTATAAATTATGGCACAGTTAATTTATTATCCACACATAACAATAACAATAACAATAACAATAACAATAGTAGTAGTAATAGTAATAGTAGTAATAATAACATATAGCCATGTGGGTAAAGTGTATTATGAATTATATTAGCCTCATGTGTTAAAAAAATAATAATTAAATTATAACTTAGCCATGTTTAATTATTTATTTGTATGTACAAAGTGTGTATTTGTATTTTGTTAAATCTCCTTTTTTAAATTTTATTGATATGGTGGGTTCGATTATAATGGTGCAATGCATCAGCGGCTGTTTTCAAAATAAATATATGTTTTTAAATATTAATATTTTATTTATAGTAACAGTCTATTTATATATTTATAATATTTATATATAAATATATATCTGAGTTTAGTTTGATTATTTACAAAATTTGAATAGTTTATTTGAATAAAAATGAATACCATGAATCGTTTCTTTTGTTTCTTTGTTCAGTTGGTACAAAATTATCAATATATTCTTTTATATTTTCAACACCTGTAATTTCATCACTATTTAAACCTAATACTCTTGCGAAATTACCTTCTGGATCCATTAAATAAAAAAATACAGAATGATCAACTAAATAATCTTGTCCAGGTTTAATATTTGGTGGTGTTGAGAAATATACTCGATATTTTTTACAAGTATTTTTAACTGAATCATAATCCCCTGTTAATCCGATTATATCTTCATGGAAATCTTTTAAATATTCTTTAATGACTTCAGGTGAATCTCTTGCTGGATCACAGGTGATAAATATTGGTTGAATATTAATATTATAACTTTTTTTTAATGAATCTAACCATATACCTAATTTATCTAATTCATCAGGACAAATATCAGGACAATGTGTAAAACCAAAATAAATTAATGACCAATTATTTAATAAATTTTTTTCAGTGAATTTATTATTATTCATATCAATTAATTCAAATTCACCACCAATTAATGGTTTACCGTAACCTCTATTTGATTCTGCTTCTCTTTCAATTTCTAATCTTTTCTTCTCTTTTTGAAAAAAATAACTTAATGTTGCACCAACTATGATAAATAATGTTGCTGCTTTCCATGTTGAAAACTCGATTGATCCAGAATTATTATAATAATTATTATTATTATTATTGCCATTATTATTATTACCAATTGGTACTCTACTTAATGGTTTCTTACTTTTAAAAATAATTTTATCAGTTTCATTTAAGGGGTTCTTTTCATTTAAGGGTTTAATATCATTTCCATTAATTGGAGTAAAAATTGGAGTAAATGAATGACTAAAAAATTTTAAATTAGTTTTATTATTAATTTTATTAATTAATAATAAATTTGATCTTTTTTTAATTAAATTTTTAAACATATTTAAATGAGTTTAAATAAATTTAATATTTATTTTTTTTATTATTTCTTTATTTTTCCTTTTATTTAAGTCAATTATTTTTATCATAAAATTAATAATATAACATAGCATACATATATATATATATATATATATATATAATTAAGGATATTTATTAATGTTATTGAATTTTAATTATTTTTTTCTAATGTTTTAATATTCGTTTATTAATACTTTACCCGAAGTTTTCTACTTTTTTTATTGTCTATTTAATTTTTTTTTTTTTTTTGCTTCTATGGATGGAATCTCGTTTGACAGTTAACATGTAATCAAATGATGAAAAAAAATATTATTTTATATCGATGATTCAATATTATATATAAAAAAGAATATGTAAACAGTTATAGATTTTAATATTATTATTATATATATCATATATTTAAAGTATCAATCAAGCATTGAACTTCACAATGAGTTTAAATCATTATGATGATGATGATGATGATGATGATGATTTTATTTTATCTAATGATAATATAAGAAATTCATCTTATCAAAATAGACATTCAAATAAAAATATTAATAAAAATTTAAATAGAAATTCATTTATTAATAATAATTCAAGACGTTTACCATCAAGAAATAATTCATTGATTAGACCAGAGAGAAGAAGAAGTTATAAAAATTCAAAAGATAATAATCCAAATTATTATTCATTACAAAAAAAATATCAATTACAAAGACAAAATAATAATATTTTTAAAGAAATTAATAATGATATACCTGTTTATTCAAATAATAATGAGAATTCAAATAGAAATAATAGATTTAGTATTACAAGTAATATCTATGAAATGGATGATTTGAATTTTGATGAAGAAAACGAAAATAATTTTAATGATAATAATGATTATAATGAATTTGAAATTGATAATAAAAGAAATAGTATGAAATATTTTAAAAATAATAATGATAAAGATGAAAATATAAATTTTCAGAGTAATGAAATTGATGAAGATTATGATGATTTTAATAATATTATTAATGATGATGCAACTTTATTAAATAAAAAAAAAAATAAAGCTTTTGAAGTTGAAAAAAATTTTAGTTTTTGGAAATTATATTATAATATTATTACATTTTGGGCTCCTGCTCCTTTACTGTCATTGTTTGGTCTTAAAAATAAAGAAAGACAAACTGCTTGGAGAGATAAAATTGCTTTAATTTCAATTATATTATATTTAGCTGCAATCATTGGTTTTGTTATTTATGGTTGTTCAAAGACAATTTGTAAATCTGATGAATTACGTTTTAGAAATAATGAAGTTGGTACAAATTATTTAATTTTAAATGGTAAAGCTTATAATTTAGAAAATTCTTCTCATCCTGGTGTTGCAGGTATTGATGCCGGTACAAATGTATTATATCCTCCAATTAATGCAGGTGGAATGGATGCAACTTTTTTATTTCAAAATGTAAATGGTAATTGTAAAAATTTAATTATGCCATTGGATAATTCAACAATTCCTTATGATGATAGTGGTAATATGGCTTGGTATTTTCCTTGTAAATTAAAATCACAAGATGGTTCAACAAAAGTTAATTTCACAGAATCAGATTATTATAATGGTTGGTCTTGTCATACTTCAGATACAGCAAGAGAATCTTTTTATAATTTGAAAAGTACAGCTGATATTTATTTCACTTGGGATGATCTTAAAAATTCAACAAGAAATTTAGTAGCATTCAATGGACATGTCTTAGATTTGGATTTAATTAATTGGTTGGATAAAGATCAACTTACTTATCCTCCTATGTTTGATGATTTGAAAAATTGGAAATTACAAGGTTATGATTTATCTTTATTATTTACAACTTCTCATGATAAAAAAATCGGTAGATGCTTATCAGAAATTATTAAAGTGGGTGAGATTGATAGTGTTACTGTAGGCTGTATTGCATCTGATGTTATCTTATATATATCATTAGTTTTCATTCTATCTGTTGTTATTTTCAAATTTATTATCGCTTGTTACTACCGTTGGTTCATTGCAAAAAAACAAGGTGCTTTCGAAGTTGATAATAAAACTATGGATGAACATTCTAATCAAATCGAAGATTGGTCTGAAAATATATATTTCCAAGGTCCTGTAAAGAGTTCTGTGTTTTCAAATAGAACAAGAAGAAAATCTATTGCAGATCAATTAAATTTAAATAATAGAAGAAACTTCTTTTATTCGGCTGATCTTGACAATGATTTGGAAAATAAAACTAATTTTGGTGAATTCGATAATTCGAATCCAGTTAGATATGGTTCAATTAATGGTATGGTCACCATGGGTACTCAACAAGCAAGTAAAATGAATGTTGAGGAAGAAGCTATTGAATTACAATCTCCGATGTTCAAAGATAAAAAGAAAAATACTGTTAATAGATTTAGATATCAAAACGATAACGCAAGTTTATCGACACAGTCGTTCTTATTAAATGGCACAACTATGAACCCAACCCCAGGCATTGTAAACTCAGTCGATAAAGAGGAAACTTTAGACCCTTCAGAGATTCATCCTGATATTGTTGAACAACCACCAATTGATTTCATGCCTTATGATTTCCCATTTATTCATTCTATTTGTTTTGTTACATGTTATTCGGAAGGTATAGAAAGTTTGAGAACTACGTTAGATTCTATCGCTGTCACAGATTATCCAAATTCTCATAAATTAATAATGGTTGTCTGTGACGGTTTAATTAAGGGTTCAGGTAATGATTTATCAACTCCTGATATTGCTTTAAGTATGATGAAAGACTTTGTTGTTGAACCTGAAAATGTAGAAGCATATTCTTATGTCGCTGTACTAGCCGGTACCAAAAGACATAATATGGCGAAAGTTTATGCAGGCTTTTATAAGTATGATGACGATACTGTTCCAATAGAAAAACAACAACAAGTTCCTGTTATTACAATTGTTAAATGTGGTACACCTGAAGAACAAGTTTCAGCAAAACCTGGTAACAGAGGTAAACGTGATTCTCAGATTATTTTAATGTCATTTTTACAAAAAATTACATTTGATGAAAGAATGTCGCAATTAGAATACCAAATCTTGAAAAATATTTGGCAGATAACAGGATTAATGGCAAATTTCTATGAGTGTGTATTAATGGTTGACGCTGATACGAAAGTTTATCCAGATTCGTTAACACATATGATTGCAGAATTGGTAAGAGATCCAGAAATTTCAGGTCTATGTGGTGAAACTAAAATTGCCAATAAGGTAGACTCATGGATTACAATGATTCAAGTTTTTGAATACTATATATCACATCATTTATCCAAATCTTTTGAATCTGTTTTTGGTTCAGTTACATGTTTACCAGGTTGTTTCTCTATATACCGTATTAAAACTCCAAAAGGTTATAATGGTTACTGGGTACCAATTTTGGCAAACCCTGATATTGTAGAGCGTTATTCGGATAATGTAACTGATACATTACATAAGAAAAACTTGTTATTATTAGGTGAAGATAGATATTTATCGTCATTAATGTTGAGTACCTTCCCAAAAAAGAAACAAATTTTTGTTTCTAAAGCTGCTTGTAAAACAGTAGTACCAGATACCTTCAAAGTTCTTTTGTCACAACGTCGTCGTTGGATTAACTCGACTATTCATAATTTGTTTGAATTAGTTTTAATTAAGGATCTTTGTGGAGTTTTCTGTTTTTCAATGCAATTCGTAATAGGTATGGAATTAATTGGTACCCTTGTTTTACCATTAGCATTAGTTTCGACTCTATATGTCATTATTTCTGCTATAGTGACACAAACTGCTCCTATTGTTACATTTGTTTTATTGGCTATCATTTTGGGTCTACCAGGTCTTTTAGTCGTTGTTACAGCTACTAAACTTGTATATGTTGGTTGGATGTTGATTTATATGTTGGCCTTACCAATATGGACTTTTGTTCTACCAACTTACTCATTTTGGAAGTTTGACGACTTTAGTTGGGGTGAAACAAGAGTTATTAGTGGTGGTAACGGTGCTGAAGAGACTGAAGATGGTGAATTTGATTCATCAAAGATTAAAATGAGAACATGGAGAGAGTTTGGAAGATTAGAGAAGAGAGGACAAGATGAAATATGATCCTTATCTAAGCGCAATTTACATAACAAAGCATTTTCTTTAAACTGCATTAATTTCTATGCATATCTATGCAGATATGTATATAAAGAAATTACATATATTAAATAATTAATTATATATTAATTAATATTATTTATTTTAAATTTCCGATACCCAAATTGTATGAAAGCATTCCATACAATTTGATTATAATTCGTTAATGATTGAATTTCCGGATGTCTTAATAAGACAATTGTTTATCTTTATAGTTCATAAACAGTGAAATCTAAAGAACTTCTCAATTCGTTAATTATTTTTTCAGTTTCTATCCAAGGTACACCAAATATCCCACTATTAATTTTAGGCATTTCTAGTGAATACCGAGAAAGAGGTTTGCGAACATTACCAAACGCAGTGTCAATAGCACTTTTTATATCTTTATCAATAAAGTCATTATTAGTTTTTATCATTTCGTCAAGTTCCATTAATGCTGATTTCGTATAGTTCAATATATTTGATGATGAATCGTGACTGGAACCACCATAAGATGAGGTAAAAAGACAGCCAATTACAAGATTTTCATCTTTGTAACTTGGGATTAATACACATTTACCTAGTAATTTATCTCCAAACTCATCACAAAATCTCATATAAATATCTTCAGCCTTTGGGTAATGAGTGGCTAATTGATATGCGATACCCCCACCCCATGAACCATCACAATTACATGAATGTAGTATAATTCTAGGATGTGATTGACTTTTTAAAATGTTCCCTTTGCGATATTTAATATTACTTATCATAACAATTATATTTTATCGTTACTTGAAGACTTTTTTAATTTGTTAGTTTTTATCATAATCAATAAGAGGATGAAATAAATTAAAAAAAATTTAAAGGGATACATCATTATTTATATACCTGAATGTATCTTTTTTTCAACTTTGATAATTTTTAAAACTCATCGGTTTTTTACTACCGACTATTAGAAATATTTATAAATTGGCCATAGAAGTTAAGAAGGAATCGTCAATGGAAAGAGACTGATTCTTCACAAGATGTCAAATAATGGGAAATTAGACGTTTACCTCTATTTAATAAGCTATTATAATTTTAATTTTTTATATAAACAAAAATTTATGTTGATACTAAAAATCATGTCTGATTTAATTAACTTAGTTAAAAATATTAAATAATAAATCACTTATGTTTTACAATTTTAAAAAAATTTTTAAATTTTTTTGTAAAAAAACGAATGTTCTCTTTATGTTTAAATCCTAAGTGTTGCACATGGAAAACATAGTATACAACCATCATAGCAAATATATTAAAAATAATATATGCCCAAAAAAACCCAAAATTTCTCCATAAATTACTATAATGAGCACCAATTCTCGCTAAATATTCATCTCCAACTGAATAGACACAGTAAGCACAATTGGAAGTTGCATCGGGGTTATTAATATATCCTGTATTTGAATTTAGGAATGTTTCCATGTATTCTCCACAAGTTTGACCAGGTGGTGGATTAAAATAGGAATACTCTTTTGATGAACAAACGACTGGTTTTTCATGAAGCATTATCCCTACTAAATTCTGAACAAAATATGTATATGGGGAAGCTTTAAACATGAATGTCCAAAACCCAGGCATAAGGAACTCCGGCTGTACGACACCACAAAATGCAACTAACATTGATATAACTAAACCCATAAGAACATTTGCAGATTGTATATCCGGTGAGAGGTAAAGAACTAACAATCCTAAACCGATAAAAAATAGTTGGAAAACAATACAATAATTTAAAAAGAACACAGCTGACCTAGACGCTTCAAAAAATAATCCAACTGGGAAATAAAAACTCACAAAAAATATTGTTGATACAAACAAATGAAACGGTAACTCTGCTATGTACTCTGTTAATAATAAAAGAGACCAATGAAACATATTTGATTTAGACTCTCTTACTTCATAAAGATCTCTTGATATTATTGCTCTAGCTTGAATCTGGTTAATAGATGGTGCAGATAAAATGATAGCTATGAAAGCAGCGAATAATGAATCTTGCAAGCCTATGTAACTATTGTTTACTTGGAAAAATGTAAAGCCTATATATAAACCTCCAACCATAAACAACATTAACTTCGATACTAAATAATTGAGATCCCTCCAAAATATGGTAAAAGTTCTAGCTTGAACATATTTGAATTGTTGCCAATATGGTAATGCAAATTTCTTTGAAACTTTATTCTGAATATCAGAATCTTCAATTCTTGATTCATTGTTCAATATAATTAGGGCTTCTTCAGATTTTTTATAATTTTCTGATTCAAGCCAGACTTGTGACATGTCTATATCATTATGTGCAGTTGCACCTGCACCTATGACGTCTAAAATATACTCAGCGGGATTTTCAGATGGCTCGCAATTTCTAGCACCATGTCCTTCAAAATATTCTAATAAAATTTGTGAATTTTCTCCTATATCACCAAAGTAAACAGTTTTACCACCTCTTTCTAAAAGTAATAATCTATCAAAAACTTCAAATAAGGTTGCAGACGGTTGATGTATTGTACAGAGAATTGATTGTCCAGCAAGTGATAACCTTTTTAGTAGTTTAATAATTGCCCAGGCAGATTGTGAATCCAGACCTGAAGTTGGCTCATCTAAAAATAACAAAAGATCAGGTTTAGCAGCTAGCTCGACACCGATCGATAATTTTTTTCTTTGCTCCACATTTAAACCCATTCCTACTTCACCTACCAATGTATCAGCATAGTGTGTCATATCCAATATCTGCAATATATCTTCCACGTATTGCATCTTTTCACTGTCAAGAGTAGATTGAGACTGACGCAATCTTGCTGAAAATTGTAAAGACTCTCTAACGGTGAGTTCGGCAATATGTACATCTTGTTGTTGTACGTATCCAATTCTTCTTTCAAAACTAGTATCAATGGATGAATTACCAATAGTCATGTCTCCCGTAACTATTCCAAACTCATGCCTGTGAGAAAGAACATTAAGTAGTGTCGTCTTACCTGCGCCTGACTCTCCCATAAGTGCGGTTAATTTCCCCGGAATACAATATCCTGAAACGTTATCTAAAAGTTGTTTTTTACCAGTTTTAAATGGTATTGTATAAGAAATATGTGACCAACTCAGTATACCGGAACTTTGTAAATTTTTAAAGACCGTTGTTTTACTGCTACGTGTGATATTGTAGTCATCTTCTACTTGGGAATTTACTATATTAAAATCTCCTGGAATTGATTCCTCATCTACTACAATGGTTTTTCGTTTCGTACCTTTTTTAAATATCAGTATATTAGCATTTTGTGTAGAATTAGGCTTGAATTCAGATATTAACGCTCTTAATGTTAGATATCCTAAAAGAAAACAAAAAAGAATTCCTAAATTTCTCCATAAATGAGAATATTTATATTCATATTGGACTTCTAAATAGTTATCTCCCAAGACACCATTTTCACCTGGTTCTGATCCTATAAAAGCGCAAACTTGATATTGTCTATCTGAGTCAGTATAGCCTGGACCAGATGGTACTAATGAGCCTCCGCAATCCATGTTTCGGCCATGAAATTCGGCTAGTAACATTGATTCAAATCCATATCGCAAAGGTAAGATATAGGCTATCCATATAAACCAAGGTTTTATCTGTGGTAATTGAATCATATAAGTTGAATACATAGATAGTGATAACATTAAAATTCCGTTTATAGCATTAGCTTGAGCTAAAGTTTCACATGCAGCTCCAATCATTTGAAATAAACATGTTATGGATTCGGCGGCTATGATCAAAAACAAATAAATTATAAAAAAAGCACTAGGAGTTCTTCTTAAATTTGATAAGAAATAAAGGATAATTAAAAATAAAGTCAACCCAATTAATCTAAAAGGAAAAGCTGATAATGTCGAAGCAAATGTTTCAGCAGAAGGGTGGTACAGTGAGTAGCTTTTATGTTTTTGAACTATATTTTTTTGGTCAAATGTGACACTTGCTAAACCCATAAGAGAATAATATAATAAGGCAAAATATAAAATACCACCTCTAGAAAAAGCACCCAAGGTTGATTCTGGGGTGTTGTAAAATAAGGAACCTATAATAAAAGCTTGAATTATTGCAGCAGTTATATTAATTAAGGTGTAATTCATATCACCATATATTCTTTGAAACCCACGGATAGTGCAAATACGTACTTGTTCAAGATAACTTATCATATAGTGGGATTTTATCTTTGAATATTTTGGCTTTTCTTCTGCGATTGATATATTGTATTTTTCCATAGTTGTTTCAGGATCTAAATTAGATTCATATTTTCTGATTCTGGTTTGCATTTTTTCATATTCCGGTGAGTTCTTCCAGTAGAGTTCAAAATCTTCTGCAGTTCTTGGTACTAGATTTTCGTATCCTCTTTTTAACTTATGGTACCCATTAGGATCAGTTACAGAGATCAAAAATTCAGCTGTTGTTTGTCTTGGTGGACAATCGTATCCCATTCTAAGGAAATATGCCTTTGCTGTAGTAGCTGGACCATAGTAAACTTGTCTACCGTTATATAATACCGTAACATCATCAAAAGAATTATAAATATTTTCACTTGGCTGGTAAAGACTCACAAAGGTCGTTGAATTTAAAAGATTGGTTATGATTCTTACAGCTTGTGTGTATTCTAAAGCAGTTGAAGAATCTAATCCTCTCGTTGCGTTGTCCCAACAATACACCGTTCCTCTTAGACACATTGCTTCAGCTAGAGAAACTCTCTTTCTTTCTCCTCCTGATATTCCACGAACATAATCATTCCCCACTTTAGTAGTATAGGTATGTTTAAGTCCAAATATTGTAGCTAAAAGTTCTCTAGTTTTCTCTAGATATTCCTTTTTTGAAATGTCATTCACTCTTTTATTTGGTATTTTACATGAAATTGCAAAATCTAAAGTCTGTTTAACTGTTAAATGTGGAAAATGGACATCATTTTCTCCGTTGTAAACTATATCAGATTTGTATTTTTTTATCATTACATCTTGAGGTATTCCTTCATAAGTGATAGAACCTGTTAGTGTACCCTTACATTGTTTGGCTTCTCCGCCAATTATTTTTAATAAAGTAGAGCTTCCTGCACCTGGTTTACCCAAAACCAATACAAGATTACCGGGTTCAGCTACAGCATTGAAGTTCCTCAAAATTTTCTTAGTCTTCCGATGTCTAAATTCTTGTATTTCTCTAAAAATTGTGTAAGGTAACAATAATACATCAGAGAATGTCTTTCCCTCCTTGGTTGATTTATCTATTACTTCCATTGACAAGTCTTTTATTACAACACCTGCCTTTCTAATATGTACACCTTGTTTTTTAGCATCTCTTACAAAATTTGCAATAATTTGTTTTGCTTCCTGGTGAATTGGTAATTCTAAGTGATTTTTGGTTTCATCGCTTCTCAACGACGAAATTGATCTGATATATGAGGTAACTTGACTCAAATTTTCGTCTGTCGTAGTAGATTGATGAGATCCAACGTCACTAATATGAGAAAATGATAGCTTAGATGATCGATTTTCATCATTCATAGACTTACCATTATTATTTTTCTCAGTGATGACCTCTTCGTCATATTTTTCTATTGTATCCATAATTTAAATATTCAAACTTATGTTTGCAAGTAATGATATGTCAATTTGTTGTCAAAGTTCCAAAGGTAATTACGATTTAGATATCTAAAACACTGCATCTTTATATACTACCTTTAAGCTCATTTTTTAAAAATGAATAGTATTAATTTAAGTAATTGATGACATGTAAAATTGAATGAATTCAAAATGTTACCGATATAAACTGACTAAATACTAATTAATAAACAATATTTTAACTAATTTAAGGTATTAACTATCCCTGAAACTTTTGTTTTCGCCTTATTTTTATAGCGTTTGCTTTTGAGGTAACAATAAAAAATGTCGTCATCCTTTGAGGCTCTGGATATTTAAATATCAATTTTTTAGAGAATCAATAGATTAGTTCAAAATAAATATAAATTGATAAAAGTAAATTGTTCAAATTTGGAAAAAGATGATATTTTTGGTTCTCTTTTGATTTATTATTTATTTTTTATTATTTATTTTTTTTATGTAGTAATTCACCCCCAATATTATATACATAATAAGCTTCACTTTCACAACAAAATATTAAATACAAAACAAAACAAAACAGGCTTAAAAATTAACATATGTCATTAAGAGTAATATGGTAGCAAATTGGAAAATTAAATTAATAAAGAAGATTAAAAATTAAATCGTAAAGTAATATTAAAATTTATAAATTTATTTATTTTCTTTTTTTATCATAAAATTCATACATAGATCGTTAAATATCATTAGTTGCTTTTACTTATAATTCATATAAACAAGAACCAATAGTTGGTTTGGAGACAATTAAGGCTTCTTCAATTTCATTTTCTGTGATAGATGGGAACTTAACCTTGTAGTATTGGTCAACTAAAGCTTTCTTGACCTTTTCAACAGATTCACCAGCTGGAACTAAGTGAACGGTACAACCACCCCAACCGGCACCAGTTAAACGAGAACCGAAAGAACCATTAGCTAAAGCAATTTTACAAATCATATCAGTTTCTGGACAAGAACATTCGTATAATTTGTCACAAGATTCTTGAGATTGGTTCATTAAGGAACCGAAACTCTTGAAGAAATCTTCATCAGCAGCGTAAGTACTGGAAGTCATTAATTTTAAGGCTTGTAAAACTCTTAAAGATTCAGAGTAGACATGTCTAGCTCTTTGGTATAGTTTTAGAACTTGGAATCTAACTGGGAATGTAGTTAAGTAAGAAGAAGTGAATTCTTCTTTAGATGTGTTTAAAGCAGCAGAGGCTTCGTCAACAGTGTAACCGCCCTTCTTGGCACCGAAACATTCGTCGACTAAATCTATCATCTTTGTTAATCTTTCAATACCAGAGTCGACATCACCGTTCCATGGAGTGCTGATGTTGTGGTAGCTAGCGTAGTAAGCATTCATGAAGTCTCTTAAGTTACCCTTGTTTAAACCACCACCTTGCTTGGCATTCAAAGAAACACCATACTTAGCAGCTAAAACATTAGCAGCAACAGTAACTTCGACAACTCTTAAGTTATAGTTAGTTGGAGCAGTTTCAAATTTGTTAGAAACAACTAAAGTGTTAGCAATGACGAATTCAACAGCATTGTTCTTCATCTTTGGGAACTTGAATGGAGTAGCCTTTAATTCTGGCTTGAATTCAACGTATAGAGCATGGTTTTCTTCACCACAAACAGAAGCAGCTTGATCCATACCACCGTTATTAACACCAACGTAATGTTCAGCAACAACAGTAATTCTCATTAAGTCTTGTTTAGACATGTGGTAATCTTTACCTAAGTTACCTCTAACAACAGCTAAAGCAACAGCACAAATGAAAGCAGCGGAAGAAGATAAACCACTACCAGTTGGGACATTACCTTGACAGAAAACTTGCATACCAGCTAATGGGCTGTTATTGTATTTTTCTGGTTTAGCGTTTTTTAAGAATTCGTGAGCAACATGTAAACCACACTTGAAGTAGTTAGACCAGTCAGAAACGGAAGCATCAATTTCAACATAAGAACCATCTAATGGCATGTCGAATTTTCTTTGAGCAAATCTTTCATCATCATTTGTTAAAGTGATAGAAGCATCATTTTCTAGGATCTTAACACCTAAGATCATATCAACATCAATAGCTAATGGTAAAACAGAGAAATCACAGTAATCAATATGTTCACCAATTAAGTTGACTCTACCTGGAGATCTGGCAACGAAGTCTGGTTTAGCACTGTAAGTTTTGTTAAACTTTTCAATAATAGATGGAACCTTGTTTAATGGTGCAGGTAAGTAATTAGAGTTAGCAGCAAAAACTGGAACAGACATTTTTATTTTTAATTAATTTATTATTATATATACGTAATCGTAATATATTTTGTTATTGTTCTTCTATTATAAATAAAAGAATAATATAAATATTAAATTTATAAATTGAAAAATAATGTAAGAAAGAAAAGTAAAATTAATTCTTAGAAAAATGTAAATAATTCAAGGTCTTTAAATACCTTTTTAAAATTGGATTTGAAATTTAAAATAAATAAATATGGGGTATTTGATTAATGATTAACTTGTAAGTTTTAAAGAGATAATTTCCTCGAGCAACCGATATGCATCACTTCCAATATATAATTTAACAGGAACTGATGTTTTAACCTTCTATTCAATAGGTGTCTTTATTAACATTACTTTCAAATTTTAAAACTATTGAATAACATAAACAATTACCAGAATATCTCCACATAAAAATCAGGATGTTATATCAGATCTTTTTTTACTTGTATAAAATTCTCAGACAAAATAAAGTAATATATAACATGAATAGAACTGTTGATGATCTAGAACTATTCTAAACATGTATTCTTTGCAGGTGTTTTCCAATATAAATTTGCTGAAAAATTAAAACAAAGTTAAAGAAATTATATGAAATAAAATTGTTTTAAATTATAATAATTAATGAATTCTGTACATCATTTTTAGTGAATTATAATGATGAAATAAAAACATTACAATTATTTATTATTTTATTATTGATTTTTTTATTTGTTTTACTTTAAATTCCAAGAGGTTGATGATATTTGTTTTTTCATGTTGCAACGATTTTCGGGGCAAGGTTGACCGTGATACCTCGGACCCCCGCAACGCGGAAATTTATAAAATTTCAAAAGTAATTCTCCATACATATATCCTGCTGAATTTCAAATTATCGTATTCAATACATAATAAAATTGGAAGAAAAAAATATTAGAAACAAATAACTTTATAATTTTTAATGAATTGTTAATCATTATACTTACTAATTTTTTTATTCATTAATGAATGCTAAAAATATATAATAATTTAGAGAGTAATTGGAACAAACTAAAGCAATGAATAAATAATTCTTTATTTTCTTACATTTAATCGAATTAATTATTATTTGGAAAATTTTGTATTCAGATTTATGTATGTCTGGATAGTCGATGTAGTAAATTTTTCATTATAATAATAATCATAATATTATTAAAAAAAATTAGAATAATTTGAAGATCCCCCAGATTTTATTTATTTAATTACCATTTAAAAAAATCTTTTTATTATAATATTGTTTTATTCTAAAATATGTAAACTAAACATCTTAAAATAAATAAATAAAGGAAAATTTATTAATAATGGGAAGTTAATGAATGTTTATTTTACTAATTAAGATACTCAATTATAATTATTTTTTGTTACACGTAATATGTCTTTTCAGTCTGCATACAAAAGTTTTCAGTATTAAATATATTCTTGTTATATAATGTAATTTAAATATACAAATACTTAAACCTTGTCAAATACATAGTTAACATGGTATAATCTTGGTTAATTACAATAAAAAATCATAATCACTGAACTTGAACTCTAATTGTTTAAAAAACATAATTCACTGGACTGTAGTTAAGTTTATCTAAACAAATGGAATTAAAAAACCAATTTCAATTGCTTTACTTTCATATTTTATGAGATGCTTTGTTATTTCTATTTAAATTATATTATTAACAACAACAACAGATGGAAATATTAGACTATTCATTGAGATATTTTATTTTTGGAAATTATTTTTTACAATTAGAGAAATAACTTTTTAAGGTTCTAATTAATAAATTCAACCATATTCTTTTATCATATGTAAATTCACTTCTTAGTGCATTAAAAAATATCAACTTTATTTTCATCTCTTTTATGTCATGTCATTTTTTTTTAAATATTACTGACCATCGAATTTTACTTTTTAGTTCTTTTCAAAGATTTTCTAGGTTCTATAGGAATTTCGGCATCCAGTCGCCCGTGATAGTTCGGGCAACGGAAAACCGTAATTTTATTTGATTCTTTGCAGTTAAAAGGTTATATGTTATAGTAAGTATAAAATTAAATAATTAAAATTTAATTATAAATTTAGTATATAAACTATCACTTATTTTTTCCATTTTGAAATAAAGAACATCCTATTTATTTATTATGACGCTTCTTATTAGAAATAAATAAAATATACATAATATACCAAGTGTTTTAAACACAACAAAAATAAATCAACATTAAAAATGGCTTCCGAAAATTTCGATTTTACTGATCACTCTCATAGACGTTATAATCCATTGACTGACTCATGGATTTTAGTTTCTCCTCACAGAGCTAAGAGACCATGGTTAGGTCAAAAGGAAACCGTTACAAAACTTGATGCTCCAGAATACGATGAAAAATGTTTCTTATGTCCAGGTAATGGTAGAGCCACTGGTGGTTCAAACCCAAAATATGAATCTACTTACATCTTCCAAAACGATTATGCTGCTGTTAAATTAGAACAACCTGAATTAGTCGAAGAAGTTGATGATGATTCTATCAAAAACAGATTATTTAAAGTTAAATCCGTTAGAGGTGACTGTTTCGTTATTTGTTTTTCTCCAAAACATAATTTAACTATCCCACAAATGTCTAACGAAGAACTAGTTCAAGTTGTTAATGCTTGGCAAAATTTATACAATGACGTCGCCATTCAAGCTAAGAATGAAAACAAACCATTTAAATATTTACAAATCTTCGAAAATAAAGGTACTGCTATGGGTTGTTCCAATCTACATCCACATGGTCAAGCTTGGTGTTTAGAATCTGTACCAAGTCTAGTTGACCAAGAGTTTAAATCTTTTGATAAATATCAACACAAACACCACTCTCATTTATTAGATGACTACGTTAAATTAGAATTAGAAGAAAAATCTAGAATTGTTTTAGAAAATGATACCTTCTTAGTTGTTGTTCCATACTGGGCTACTTGGCCATTTGAAACAATGATTGTTTCTAAGACTCATTTATCATCTATCGCTGAATTCAGTGACAAACAAAAGGCTGACTTAGCTTCAATGATGAAAAAATTAACAACTAAGTACGATAACTTATTCGAATGTAGTTTCCCTTACTCCATGGGTTTACATCAAGCTCCATTAAATGCTTCTGAAGAAGAAAAGAAGAACAGTTGGTTCCATATGCATTTCTACCCACCATTATTGAGATCTGCTACTGTCAGAAAGTTCTTAGTTGGTTTTGAATTGTTAGGTGAACCTCAAAGAGATTTAACTGCTGAACAAGCTGCTGATAGATTAAGAGCCCTCGACTCTGAAGTCCATTATTTAGAAAAATTATAATCAAAAAGATAAAAAATTACATATATATGTATTTGTATAATTATTTGATACATGTTTAATGAATAACAATAAATGACTCTGATAAACAATATGATTTTCTTTTAATTTTGAACTCGAGAGTTGTCTTCTAAACTATTTAAAATTTTCCCACTGTTTTTGTTATTGTCAAAATTAAACTTTACTGTTAATGTTTAAAAAATTAAATAAATAAAAATTATTTATAATCAATTGAAGCTGAAAAATATCAGAACCTTGGGTAAAATTTAAAAGAATCAATACAACCAACTTAAAACGGGTAATAATAAACCAAATAGTACAAATCATTTAACCCGATTGTAAATTATCTGGCAACTTGGCCGAGTGGTTAAGGCGAAAGATTAGAAATCTTTTGGGCTTTGCCCGCGCAGGTTCGAATCCTGCAGTTGTCGAATTTTTTTGAATATCTTTCTTTTCCGTATGCGCTCAAAATTTAATATTTTTTTTTTCCACTATTAACTTAATTTTTATAAGGTGGCAAAACTAATATATTAACAATTAAAATATTAAAAATTGTATATTAGTCAAAGGTAGATATGTTTGTTTTAAGTAACAAAATTCAATCAATTACTTCTGTCATAATTTATTTTTAAAATACAATTATATTTAAATAAATAAGTTATTTACCTTATTTAGAATAACAAATTAAAAAAATCAAATTAAAATACCAACATGGGTCAAGGAGCCTCTGCAGGACAAGATAAAAAGAAGAAGAAAGGTGGCAGTCAAAAGCCAAAATATGAACCACCTGTACAATCTAAATTTGGTAGAAAGAAGAGAAAGCATGGACCATCCACTGCTGAAAAACTACCAAACATATATCCAAACACACGTTGTAAATTAAAGCTATTGAGATTGGAAAGAATTAAGGACCATTTATTATTAGAAGAGGAGTTCGTTACAAATTCAGAAATATTAAAGCCATTTGAGAAAAAACAAGAAGAAGAAAAAAAACAATTAGCAGAAATTAGAGGTAATCCATTAAGTATAGGTACTTTAGAAGAAATTATTGATGATGATCATGCTATTGTTACTGGTCCAACCATGCCAGATTACTATGTATCCATTTTATCCTTTGTTGACAAGGAATTATTAGAACCTGGATGTTCTGTTCTATTACATAACAAAACAATGTCTATTGTAGGTGTCCTACAAGATGATGCCGATCCAATGGTTTCTGTCATGAAAATGGACAAATCTCCAACTGAATCTTATGGTGATATTGGTGGTTTAGAATCTCAAATTCAAGAAATTAAAGAAGCTGTCGAATTACCTTTAACACATCCAGAATTATATGAAGAAATGGGTATAAAACCACCAAAAGGTGTCATCCTATATGGTGCTCCAGGTACTGGTAAAACTTTATTAGCAAAGGCAGTTGCAAATCAGACTTCTGCTACATTTTTAAGAATTGTTGGTTCTGAATTGATTCAAAAATACTTAGGTGATGGTCCAAGGCTTTGTAGACAAATTTTCAAAGTTGCAGGTGAAAATGCGCCAAGTATTGTTTTCATTGATGAAATTGATGCAATTGGTACAAAGAGATATGATTCTAATAGTGGCGGTGAAAGAGAAATTCAAAGAACAATGTTAGAATTATTAAATCAATTAGATGGTTTCGATGATAGAGGTGATGTTAAAGTTATTATGGCAACAAATAAAATTGAAAGTTTAGATCCAGCTTTAATTAGACCAGGTAGAATAGATCGTAAAATTTTATTTGAAAACCCAGATCTATTAACTAAAAAGAAAATTCTAGGTATTCACACCTCAAAGATGAATTTGGCTGCAGATGTAGATTTAGAGACTCTTGTAACGTCCAAAGATGATTTATCTGGTGCTGATATTCAAGCTATGTGTACAGAAGCTGGTCTATTAGCACTAAGAGAAAGAAGAATGCAAGTCACTGCCGAAGATTTCAAACAAGGTAAAGAACGTGTTCTAAAGAATAAGGTTGAAGAAAATCTAGAAGGTTTATATCTATAGAATATATATCTATGTACAAAGAATCATTAGCACTTATCCATAGTATGCTTAAAAATAAATAAATAAAAAAAAGTCATTTCCAATTGTCATTTCTAAATAGATTTTTTTTTTTGGATGAATAATCATAAGCAAACAATAATTATAATACTCATAATTTTGATAAAATAATATCAAATTTTGATTCTTTAAAGATGTCAATGTGTCAGTGTTAAGCGAAGAATCCAAAATATATGTGCTTAGAAGATCATTAAGTACGTTATAATAAATGGAGTTTTTGTTTTCTTTTTTTTTTGGATTTTGTTAGCGCATCGTACTAAAAATTGAAACATTTCTTAACACACAATTAAACATTCTTTCTAATATTAGTCTAAATTTCAATGCTAAACCAAATCATTAGATTTCCTGTTTTGAACAACTGAAGTTGAATAAATTTGTCAACATTTATAAAAGAAAATATAAGAAAACAATTTTGATATTTTTATTTTATTTTATTTTAATATATTCAAGTTTTTTTTGGTGAATATAATAATTATCTTTTTTTAGCCGTTTTGCAACTACTAAAAAACACAACAAATACTCATTCATAATAATTGCAAAACTGATATTTTGAATTTTTGAATTAAAATATACTTAGATCATTAATAATTGTTGATTTTATAAGTTTTCAAATAATATTTTAATTATAAACACATACTTTACTATTCAGGAGATATAATAATAAACTTATTTTTATACACTTGATTTTCAAACATACGTCATTGAATTAAGTTTACAACATAATAAAATATACATTTAAAAAATATTTTGAAAATTTAATTTACCAGTTGTGTTTTATTATTTTAATCAAAATTAACAGCATACTATACATCAAATTATAATAAGAATGACAGATTCTATAACAGATAACAGCCAAGAATACGAATTGAGCTACAGAGTAGGTGTGGCTGAGAATAAAAATTCTAAATTCAGAACAACTATGGAAGACATTCATACTTATGTTAAAAATTTTGCATCAAGATTGGATTGGGGTTACTTTGCCGTTTTTGATGGCCATGCAGGTAATCAAGCATCAAAATGGTGTGGTTCTAATCTACATTCTATCATTGAATCAAAAATTTTAGAAAATGAAACTGCAGATATAAGAGATATTTTAAACGATTCTTTTGTTATGGTTGATGAACAAATTAATACTCAATTAAAAGGTAATAGTGGTTGTACAGCTGCTGTTTGTGTGCTTCGTTGGGAAGTACCAGAGAGGAATTCAGAACAGGATAATGAAGAAATTGATCTAAGTCAGCATAGAAGAAAATTATATACTGCAAATGTTGGTGATTCCAGAATTGTTCTTTATAGAAATAATCAAGCAATTAGATTAACATATGATCATAAAGCATCTGATATATTTGAAATGCAAAGAATAGAACAAGCTGGTGGTTTGATTATGAAGAGTCGTGTTAATGGTATGCTGGCAGTTACAAGATCTTTAGGTGATAAATTTTTTGATTCTTTAGTTGTTGGAAATCCATTTACTACTACAGTAGAAATTGTACCTGAGGATAAATTTTTGATCATTGCATGTGATGGTTTATGGGATGTTATTGATGACCAAATGGCATGCCAACTTATTGAAAATATTGATGATCCAGACGAAGCTGCTAAGACTTTGGTTAAATATGCCTTAAAGAATGGCACAACAGATAATGTAACCGTCATGGTTGTATTATTGTAATATCATTTTCTTTAAATAAAAATAACAAGAATTAAGTCTGATTAATTAAAAGTGTTATTTTACTTTTTTCGAAATAGAACCATATTTTTAATTGGTTACATTTTTCTAACGATTCACATTGTAGTATACCCATTTTGCATTCATCACTGAACAATATATAGACTATATAGTATAGGTGTCTAATTAATATAAGAGCACTAGTTTTAATTTACCAATTAAGAATTCTGTTTTTAGTAAATATATGAATATTTTTAAATTAAGAGCTATTTTACGGCATTTTTAACATGTAGATATTAATATTTTTTATTATAATGTTACAAATAATTATATGCTTTAGTTGTTCTATAGATTAAAACTATTTAAATCTAAATCTTCTGGATCTCCACTAGCATTCCAATCAATATTTAAATCATTAAAATCGTTTAATGTCAAATAATCGTCTGTATTATCACCAAGAGTGCTATTTTGATTATTATTATTAGCAACATTGATATTCGAAGACACAGTTGGATTATCATTATTTATTTGATCTAATAATGTTTGGGTATTATCATTGTTATCATTATTTTTGTTTTGTTTATCATTGTCATTAGTCTTATCATTGTTATTTTTGTTTTGTTCAGTGGTAACATCATTTGCTAAGGAGGTTGTATCTAGAGAACTAAAGTTATCCAGATCAAATCCATTACCATCTAAACCTGTAAAGATTGACATATCAATTGGATTAGAGTTATCGAATACACTTAAATCTGTATCATTAGGCTTTAAGTCACCTTTCGACACATTTACATTCAAATCATTCTTATCGAAGTCACTTTTCTTATTATCATTTATATTTTCATCTTTCTTTTCTTCAACGTTATTATTTTTAAAAGTGAGAGGTTCCTTTGAGTCCATGATTAAATCATCATTTTTACTTGAAAAATCTGCCAGCAGATTTGATGGTGTATCGACAAGAAAATCTAACTTATTTGGTGATTCTATTTCATTTGATGCATTGAAATTTAATAATTGATTCTCATCATCCTTCATATCTATACTTTGTTCAGCAGATTTCTGTTGCTCTTTTAACTTTAATTGTTCTTCCTTTTCCAGTTTCTTTTTCTTCTCTTCTTCCTCTTCGGTAGCTTTTTGTTTGGCTCTTAACTTTTCATCTTCTAATTGTTTTCTATTTCTTTCTTCTTCTTCTTCCCTTTCTTTATCTTTCTTTATTTTTTCTTCCTCTCTTTCTTTACCTGCCTTGGCAACAAATTCAGTGAATGCTTTACTCGTCTCTAATGTATACTCTAAATCATCTAAAATGGTTTGAAATAAATTGACCTTTTCATGCAACACCTTTTGTTGAGAAGTATAAAAGCCATTAGTAACATTTATATCTGATTGAATCGTTTTCAATTGTTGTTGTAATAACATTTGAGTTGAAATATCTAATATATCATCTAAACATTGAGTTACTTTATTCTTATATTTGATAGGTTGACCATCATTTGGAGTAGGAGGTAAAACAGTTGACGTGGATGTATCGGTGGGTGAAGTAGATTTAACCATTATTTATATTAATAATAATATTTTTAACTACTATTTTATTGTATTATATTTTAAATTGTTTCCTTATTTTTTTTTTCTGTATAAGAACGTTTATAAATAAGGCTTAATTGCTTTTTTTAAAAAAATAAAACAACCTTCCAAAAATAACAATAATCTTATAATTATTTTCAATACTAGTTTTGTTTATTAATGATGAAAACAAAAATCACCTTAGATTAAATATCATTTAATTTCAATAAATGTTTCATTATTTTTAAATTCAGTAATAGCTCTTACCAGATTGATATTTACAAAAATATTGAAAAAAGTATAAAAAAAAGAAACGAGACGAAAGTTGGCGAACAAAAGAACGACTTATCGTACATGACGATCTCGGCTATTTTAAACTGCAACATATTAGAATTATTAAAATCATTATTTCAAGATTAAATGTCTCTAACACAGAGTCATCAAAATTTTTTTGTAGATATTTCATGAATAAGAATCTTGATCTAACTTAACTCTACAACTACCAAATTATTTTGAAAAATCGAAAAAAAAGTTAACTTTGTAGTAATTTTTGTTGATTTTGTGAGTTAAGAAATAATAATTAGGTCACATAATAAGATATCACTAAAGATTTTATAACGTGTGTCATTTTCTTTTAAAATATATTTTAAATAATTGATAAAATTACCCAAAATTAACAGTCATGGGTTCTCAGAAAGGTTATCGAAAAGGTTACATATATAAGAAAGTAAAAAAATATGTCAATAAAATACGACAGCATTTTAATAACGATGACAATAATAATGAAAATAATTCAAAATCAATAATTCAAACTAAAAATAGTATTAGTAATAAAATGAGAGATTCGAATAGAACGTCATTTAAAAATAAATCATCAAAGGTAAGAGAAGGGAAAAAAATAAACCAAGAGGTTTCCAGACCAACGTATATTGATGAATCTTTCAGATTACATGAAGACCCGTCTACGAGTAAAAATAATAAATATTCTGAAATATCCAATTGGAAAAAAAGTTCCAATGGTAGATACCATGATAAAACTAACCAGTTTAATATTAGGAATTTTAGTTACATAAACAATGATGAAGTTAACGATTATGAAATTTTAAGCCCCACATTAAATGATAATTTTGAAAATAGTTTTATATCTTTCAATGGCAATTACCAACTTTACTCCAATAAAGATATGAGCACTCATCAAATGATAGCGGAATATGATTTGAATGAAAATAGATTTAAAGTCAAAATGAAAAAATTAACTTATCAAGAACTATTAAGCAACGATTTAATAATTGAAGAAATGAAAGATTCGATAATATGGAATCCAAATACAACAGATTTGGAATTAACAACACAAACGAATGAAGAAGATATCATTAATAATAGTAACCCCGATATGAATGATTTATCTGCTTATGTTGATGCCACAATAGAACAAATACAAAATTCAAAGTCATCAGACTCCATACAATGGTGGCTTGATGAATACAAATACAGTAACATTTTTGAATAATTTCCTTTTAAAATAAACAATCCATTTATTATAAATTGATGTTTTAAAATTATTATTATTCAATTGATCTGACAGTATTTAAAATCTCGTCATTTTTAAACTGACTTCGTTTCTAGTGATCAACGCGTACTGAGGTTTATTCATTCATTCATTTTTTTTTGATGAGAATTCAAACCCAGCCAATTTTTATATTCGAATATTAACGAGTGGAAAGAAAATAAATAGATCAGTTTCAGAATAATTGAATACTAGCATTCGATGATCTTTAGTAGTAAATTTGTCACGACTAGTTTAATAATTACTCTTTATTTTTTTTTTTTGTAAATTGTTACGTTAGTTTTATAAGTTTTTATTAATAAACTATACCATATATTTCTTTTCCTGGTTTGAGTATTATTTTATTATTCATTACTAAAAAAATCTAAAAAAAAAAGACAATTTGTAGACCTACAAACTAACTAACTTATACCAAGAAATCGAAGTATATAGGGCAATTAACGTATTTCAAATTTGAAAGGTTTTTTTTAATAATATTTCGAAATATAATATCTAATTATATGTTTAACTGCAACATATTAATTTATTGAATTAATAAAATGGAGACTCCTAAAAAAGTAACAAAACTTCAAAATTTTGCTGCTATAAATACCACCAACTTAGATAAAGAATTAAATTTTAAAGATTATGATTTATTAAATGATCCTGATTTAGTTGAAAATTTTTCTGACATCACAAAACATAGCATGAAAACTGAAGGTAGTGTTAGTGGAAGTGTTGTAATTACACCAACATCAAATGCTTCCCCTTTGAAATTATTAAGTGAACAGGTTGCGAGACAAAATTTAATTGTTGAGAATGACGAAGCAGAAGAGAAAGATGAATTTGATAACTTAACCAATACATATAACTATTCAGATTCTGATTTTGAAGAAAATTTAGAAAAAAGATTAAAAGATATGGATATCAATACTGAGACGGATAGAAACACTGCAAAAGATGATGACGATGATGATAAAAGTGAGCTTGGATTAAACTTATCTTTCAATAAAAGTGACAATAATGATTTGAGTTCATCTGATTATGACTCTGATAATATGAAAGATATGCTAGATTTTCCAGGAGTAAATACTAATGAATTAGATTTCCAAAAGAATATAGATCAAGGAGAGTCTATTGATGTTGTAGGTAGTGAAGATGATAATGATTCAGGAGAAGAAGAAGAAGAAGATTCCAGCAGAGAGTTTGTCGATGACGATAGTTTTGAACAACTTCCTCCACCTAAAGAATTAGACCCAGAAAAGCTATATGCTCTGTATGCATTTGATGGCCCAGATCCATCCCACTGTAAATTAGAACAAGATGAAGCATGCATTTTATTAAATGATCAAGATTCGTATTGGTGGTTGGTGAGAAAATGTAAAGATAATAAGATTGGCTTTGCACCTGCTGAAATTTTAGAAACTTTTCCGGAGAGATTAGCAAGATTGAATTGTTGGAAAAATGAAAATATGACAAGTGAAAATATTGACGATAATCAAGATAGGAGTTCTATTGAAGGATCAAAGGAAATTGCTGGTAAAGATAGTGGGGGAAAAAGTGAAGTTTATAAGGACTCTGATAAAATTAAATCAGTTAGTTTCAGTAATGTAATTAATTATGCTGAACGTATTATTGAACAAACAAATATTGATGAATCTGATAGTGATGAAGAAAATGATGAAAAAATTAATTTGCATGATAAGTTTTCTGAAGGTAATATTAACGATCTAAATGATGATATAAGTGATGTCGTTAGTGATGTTTCTTTTGCGACAGGGTCCTTAACTCCACTGAATGTAAAGAAGACAAGAGATGCTTCGTTGGCAGTTAAATCAGTTCAAAAAAGCAAACGTTTAGATGTGATACCGTCAAAATTTAAAGGAGATACAGTAGAAGAAGTTAAAGATAATAACACAAATTTTGTTAATGAAGAGGAAGAACTACATAAAATTTTTGAGGCACCTGCTATGCCATTTAAAAACAATAAAATAAGCAATTCGAATTCGGATTATTCTATCTCCAGCATTGGTGAATTTTCGCCATCATCTTCGGAAATGACAAATGAATCTCCAAGAGTAAATGATAACAGTTTTAATCCTGATTCGTCAGGGTTACCTTCTTCAAAAGCTATACGAGGAATATCAGGATTAGTTGAAGACGAAGAAAAAGAGAACGAAGACGAAGATCCTAACCACTCACTAAATTCGCCAACAAAAGCTGGTAATGTAAATATATCTATGGATCAAAATGAAAAAAATTTTGATATCTCTAAGGGATCAAATGAAAATTCTAATGTAAATGGGTCGTCTACTAATGTTTCGTACATCGATGATTTTTATATGGAATCAGAAAAGATTCCTTCAACCATTAGTATTAGTAGCACCTATTCTCCATCCAAATCATATACGAATCATAATTCCGTAGTCAAATCTCCTCATCCATTGATTGAAGATCTTTACAATCCCATTTTTAATAAAATGGATGCGTTGTTACAATTGATAGACAGTATTGAAAATCAGTAGAGTGAAAATCAAATTTCAATGACTACTTCCGATCTACCAATATATCATATATTCAATATCAATTTGCATGTCAATTTTAGCTATTAAGCTATCAAATTGTTATTTACTGTCATTATCCTTATATAAATCATATTTTAATATAATAAATATTTTTTGCATTTAAATTATAACATTATATAATAAATCTACAAATTATTAACTGGTTATCAACGAAATAATAGTTCCAAATATTTTGAAGAAAAATTTTTTTCTCATAGTACAAAAATCTTAAACACCACCAGTATATTTCGAATATCTAGTCATCGTGAATGCCCATTGAAGTTCATTGAACGAATTCTTTAATTCGATAAATGTTACCTATTTTAAAACATTTATTTAAGTGTTATGGTAGCGCCGTCATTTTAAAAGTTTTTATTTTAAGAAAAGTTTAGCTGTAAAAGATTGAAGTTGAATAATTTTTGTTCAATATCTCATCATTTATTTAAAAGATTTATAATTAACGTGTTAGTTTAAAAGCTTCAGAGTTTTATTTAATTTAATTAAACTTATACATTTAAATTTTGAATAGACTCAACCAAAACAATTAAAAATAGAGTATTAAATATGAGTTCAAATTGGTCTCCAGATGATACTTCACTTCTTCAATTGGCAAATTTGTTGAAGAATTCGATGTCTCCTAACCCTAATGATCGTTCGAGTGCCTTAGATTCATTGAAGAACTTTCAATTACAACCTGAATTTTTCAATTATCTATGCTATATATTAATCGAAGGTGAAACCAATGAAAATTTAAAGTCTCATTTCACAGCAGCAGATCTACAGAATAATAGAGCAACAGCTGGTATGCTTTTGAAGAATTCCATGTTGGAGAAGGGTGGTTTCAGTGGAAATATTAATAACTTAGATTACGTTAAAACTAACATTATTCATGGTTTATATAATTCAAATAATTATTTGATTTCAAATGTTACAGGTATTGTTATCACCACTTTATTCTCAACATATTACAGACAACATAGAGAAGATCCAACTAGTATGCAAATGCTTTCCCAACTTTTACAATTAATTTCAAATGGTAATGAATCATCTGCAAAAGCTTTGTCAAAGATAATGGAAGATAGTGCACAATTTTTTCAATTAGAATGGGCTGGTAATGTTAAGCCAATGGAAGTTTTAATTGATAATTTAATGAAATTTATTTCATTAGAACAATACTCAGCTGCAATTAAATCTGAAACTATAAAATGTTTTAATAATATTATACCATTACAAACTCAAGCCTTCATTGTAAAAATTGATGAATATTTGAACAATGTATTTTTGCTAGCTCAATCTAATGAAGATGAACAATTAAGAGCCCAAATTTGTATTAGTTTTTCAACTTTATTAGAATTTAGACCTGATAAATTAGTAGCACATCTATCTGGCATTATTCAATTTATTTTGCATATTATCGGAACCGTTGAAGATGAAAAGGTAGCTATTGAAGCATGTGAGTTCTTACATAGTTTTGCTACAAGTTCGAACATTCCAGAACATTTAGTACAACCATATGTTAACGATATTGTTCCAGTTTTACTAGCAAAAATGGTTTATAATGAAGATAGTATTCTAGTTTTAGAAAATTCCAACGAAGATGATGCTTTATTAGAAGATAAAGATGAAGATATCAGACCTATAGCTCCTCGTATCGTTAAAAAAAGAGATGGAAATGATGCTGGTGATGATGATGAAGATGCAGATGAAGATGAATTTGGTGATGTTGATACAGAATGGAATTTAAGAAAGTGCTCTGCTGCCACATTAGATGTCATTACGAATGTTCTGCCGCAACATGTTATTGCTATTGCTTTCCCATATTTAAGAGAACATTTAACTTCAGATAAATGGTATATCAGAGAAGCTACAGTATTAGCTCTGGGCGCTATGGCAGACGGTGGTATGAAGTACTTTGACGAACAACTACCTTCTTTAATTCCATTTTTAGTTCAACAAATGAAGGATGAATGGTCCCCAGTAAGAAAGATATCCTGTTGGACTTTAAGTAGATTCTCGCCATGGATTCTAAAAGATCATACTGAATTTTTATTACCAGTACTAGAGGCCATATTAGCTGCTTTAGTTGATAAAAAGAAAGACGTACAAGAATCAGCAATTAGTAGTGTAGCTGTTTTCATTGAAAATTGTGATCCTGAAATTATCGAAACCCTACTATATAATGAATTGTTGCAGAATTTTGCTAAATGTTTCACTTTATATAAGAAAAAGAACTTGATCATTTTATATGATGCTATAGGTAGATTTGCCGAAAAGGTTGAATTAGAAGATTCTGCCATGCAAATTATTTTACCAAACTTGATTAATAAATGGACATCCTTACCTGATAATGATAAAGAACTATGGCCATTATTGGAGTGTTTATCTAGTGTTGCTACCTCTTTAGGTGATAGATTTATGCCGATGGCTCCAGAAGTTTATGCAAGAGCTTATAAGATTTTATGTGGATGTGTAGATTTAGAAGTTAAAGCCCAAAGTGATCCTTCAATCCAAGTTCCAGAAAAAGATTTCATTATCACTTCCTTAGATATGATCGATGGTTTAGTTCAAGGTTTAGGTGCTGCATCTCAAGGGTTATTATTTCCACAATCTGGTATTGATACTACCATTTTACAAGTCATGTTACAATGTTTACAAGACCCGGTTCACGAAGTTAGACAAAGTGTCTTTGCTTTGTTAGGTGATATTGTTTATTTTTACAATCCACAAATCTTATCCGGTACATTACCCCAATTTTTGAAGTTTATTGGTACAGAAATTATGCACAATGATGACATCGATGGTGTCTCAGCCTTGATTAATTCTATTTGGAGTTTGGGTTTAATAAGTGAAAGAATCGATTTAAAGAATTATATTATCGATTTATCAAGGGTAGTATTAGATTTATTCACTAACACAACAGTTGTACTAGACAGTTCGGTAACTGAAAATCTTGCTATTACAATTGGTCGCATGGCTTTAACCCATCCAGAAGTATTCACCACTGGTGTATTCTGTTCAAATGCTGTTTGGAACAAATGGTGTGAATCAGTTAAAGATTTAGATATCCTTGAAGAAAAGACAAATGCCTACATGGGTTTCATTAAAATTGTGAATATTACAGGTAATCAAGTTACAATGTCTAATGCTACTCTTCTTGAAATCATTAGAGGTCTATCTAAAGATGTTGACATCGCAATGTTTTCAAACGATGTATTAACATTATTAATGAAATATTCTACTAGTATTCAAACTTTAAAATTATCTGCTGAAGAGCAAACATTTTTACAACAATTATCTTCAAATTGAATTATATAATATTGCATATGTACATTATAAATATAATATAAAACAAATTAAGTTATATTAATTAAAATCATCTTTCTCTTTAGTATGCTATATTTACTCTTATTTTACATCAACGGGGAAATAGTAACCATTATAGTGTATTATCATAGTGCTATGTGATCTCTTACTTTATTTTTCGGATCTTAAACTTTACGCGCCTGTTCCCAATAATTAATAAATTTGTTATGATTTAATAATAGTGGTGTAGTTACACGGAATAATTTAACCGATGAGTAAGCTATAAATAAAACAAACAGTTACAAAAGACCTTAGTTAAATGGAATTAATTACTAGAAATTGAAGGTCAATAATAACCATCTCGTATATAAGAAGAACCACATTAATAATAACACTAAGAAACTATAGTTAATGACTGAAACATCAGATAGTGCTAGTAACATTCCTGATGATGTTCTAGCAGAAATTGAACAGTTATACAATGATGTCCCTAGTCTAACTTCCAATTATAAATTAATAGATAAAATTGGTGAAGGTACTTTTTCATCAGTTTATAAAGCTAAAGATCTAAAAGGTAGAATAACAGAGAAATTTGCAACACATTTTTGGTCTCAAGATTCTAAATATGTTGCTTTAAAAAAAATATACGTCACATCCTCACCTCAGAGAATATATAACGAATTAAATTTACTTTATATATTAACAGGCAATTCTAGAGTTGCCCCTTTGTGTGATGCTACAAGATTTCAAGACCAAGTCATAGCTGTGTTACCATATTATCCACATGAAGAATTTAGAGTTTTCTATAGAGATCTACCAATTAAAGGAATAAAGAAGTACATATGGGAATTATTACAGGCACTTGATTTTGTACATTCAAAAGGTATTATCCATAGAGATATTAAACCAACGAATTTTTTATATAATCCAGAATTAGGGAAAGGTGTACTTGTGGACTTTGGGTTAGCAGAATTGCAATATAATTACATTGAGAATAATAATACTGAAAGAGATGAAATATCATCAATAACTATGAAAGAAAATAGACATAATGAACAATTTTGTCCTTGCATACTAAGAGGTAACTCTAATTTAGAAGGTCAACTATCAACAGGACCAATGGTTACAATACAAAATGGTAAAGTCCTTCATTTAAACAATGTAAATGGTTTAGATTTGACCAAGGGTTATCCAAAATATGAAACCCGTAGAGTAAAAAGAGCAAATAGAGCAGGTACTCGTGGTTTCAGAGCACCGGAAGTACTAATGAAATGTGGTTCACAAACAACCAAAATTGATATATGGTCAGTAGGTGTGATATTATTAAGTTTATTAGCTAGACGATTTCCAATGTTTCAAAGTTTAGATGATACAGATTCTTTATTGGAATTATGTACTATATTTGGGACTAAAAAATTAAAAAAATGTGCCAGCATTCATGGATTAGGTCTTGAAGTTCAAGGGTTGCAAAATATAAAAGATGAAGGTTATAAGAATGGATTAAAAGGTTTTGTCTATGATTTATTAAATAAAGAATGTGAAGCGGGTACTTTCCCTGAATACAGTGTTGCATTTGAATCTCATGTTTATTTGGGACAAGAACTATATGATACAGTTTCGATAGAGCCAAAATTACCAGCTGTAGAAGATTTTATAAATAGATCAGAGAGCTACGAATTAAAAAAATATCAAGAAGAAATTTGGACAGATCATTTTTGGTGTTTCCAAGTATTAGATCAATGTTTTGAAATGGATCCACAAAAGCGTAGTTCTACATCAGAATTGTTGCAAAACACATTTTTCAATGAATTAAATGAAGCGGATTACTTAACGTTGGGAAGAGATACTGATGAAGATGTTGCTAATTCGGATGAAACTGAAATAGAAGATGATGATGTTCTATTATTATCAGACTAAAAAGTTCTATAACTGATCTATAGAATACTATGATTATTCTCGTTTGGCAACATTCTACATTCTTATTCATAAAGTGGTCCTAACTTTGATGATATCAAAAAATAAAACAAATTAATAATCACAACAACAAATAACTTGCATATTAACAACAAATAAATTAACTATTGTCTAAGCATATATTAACGTAAATAATTATTTATCACATTTTAATAATAAATACAATAATGTTCTTAAAACCTAGTTTACTTATACATTGGAACTTTAGACTAATTATTTATAAGGATCTGATAATGGTATCCTAATATAAAAACTATTTTTTTTTTTATTTATTTATTACTGCTTAATACAAACCTGTATAAACTATCATATATGTTTTTCTTTCTTTAATATAATTTAAAAAATGAATGGAATCATGAATTGTCTCTTAGTACCATATTTTTTATTTTTCTTTTGAGCCCATAAATACATTTGAACAGCAGAAACTGTTAAAAAGATTAATGAAAATAAATTAAATTTACTTGCGACAGTGAAGAAAACCCAAGACCAAACTTCAAAAGTATAATTTGGAGCAACAAAAATTTTAAAGATACCATCATTAATTGGTACACGTTTTGTAGCATTACCTTGTTTCTTTTGAGCATCACCCCAAATTCTTAATTTAATATGAATGTATAAATTCCAACTTTCAAATAATAAAAACAAAGCAACAACTAAAGATAAATTATTAAAACCAATTTTTGAATAAATTGAATTAATGAATGAATTACTGAAGATGTAACCATAACCAAAGTATTGGAAAGAAATAGCACCATTTATAATCCAATAATGGAAAGAATTTTTAAATAAATTGAAAAATGGCATAGTAGATTGAGAAAAACTATGAACAAATAATGATTCAAATTCTCTCTTAACATAATGAACAATTACCATGTAATATAAAACTTTATTTAACATTGGATTATAATCATTAGTAGAACTGTATAAAGTATTTCTAACTTTTTCAAGAGTTGATAAATAGTAAACAAATGAATGAATAATAATTGGACCAATATATTCCATAACGAAAACTAATCTCCAAGAAATTTGTGGACCTAAATCTTTAACAAATAATTCAATTGTAGAATTATTTAATTTTTCCTTTAATAATTCATCAGTTGCAATTGGTGCCTGTTTAGTACCATCTAAATAAGTTAATCTTAATCTATTTGGATTAATTTTTTTATTTTTTTCAGAAATATCTTTTAATAATTGATCTAGTTTAATACCTTTAGAAATTTCCAATTCAGTATCCTTTAAGGATTTACTACGTGATTTAACAATACTAACCATTGTTGATGTCTTTAATATTCAATTTAGTATACAATTGACTAGAATTAAATTAAGGGCTCGCAAATATATTAAATAAATATTCCGAAACACAGTGATTTTGTTTTTAAAAAATTACAATCAAATTTTTTCTAAAATAATTTAGAATTTAATAACTTCGAAATACGATATTAAAATTCAATTATATCAAATTAATGATCTAATTAAAAACAAAAACAAGATATTTTATAACTTTTAGTGATTACCTTACTCGTGAATAAATAAAGCTATCAGATATTCTTATTTCCATCATTTCAATTATTATAAAAACAAGTTCGTCTACAATGATAATATTCTCTTTATATTTTTTCATCAAAATCAAAAAATTTTAATTCGAACAATTTTTTTATTTTTTAATGAAAAAATTTTGGAAAAAATATAAATTTGATCTCGGGTTTCTCACACCGTTTCTAAGTGTTTAATCAAAAAAGCTTTGTTTTTTTTCATTTTTTTCTTTACTATGCACTGTAAAATTTTCGATGAGGAAAAAAAAAAGTAAAGTGAAAAAATTTTCTTTTAAGCTCATCTCATCAAAAATTTTTTTTTTCTGTAATATATAATTTTAATTATTTTTTGTTTTTAGTATTATAATAGTTTTTTAGATATATAAAAAAAATTTTATTTTAACTTAATCATTGATTTATTAAAAACAATTTATTAGTTTCTTATTTACTTCTTAGTTCTTAAGTTGAAATAAAATCAAATTGAAAAAAAAATAAGTTAAATTACATAACTGTATCAACTACATCAAAAAAAAAAATTTTTTTTATATATTTCTGTACCATTTTGAATTTAAGAATAAAAAACTATAGAATCAGATCTCTGACTAAGTCTCTAAATTTAATTTGAAAATATTAAAAAAAATAATACTGAAACAGTTAAACTAGTTTATTAATTTGTTAAATCAATTCTACGTTCATACATATATTTAATATAATGTCATTTAGACCAGGTTCAAGAGGTGGTGCTAGAGGTGGTTCCAGAGGTGGTTCCAGAGGCGGTTTCTCCAGAGGAGGTGGCCGTGGTGGTTCCAGAGGTGGTTCCAGAGGTGGTTTCTCTAGAGGTGGTGGCCGCGGTGGCCCAAGAGGTGGTTCCAGAGGTGGTCCAAGAGGTGGTGCCAGAGGTGGTGCTAGAGGCGGTGCTAGAGGTGGTGCTAAAGTTGTTATTGAACCACACAAGCATGCTGGTGTTTTCATTGCCAGAGGTAAAGAAGATTTATTAGTCACCAAGAACATGGCTCCAGGTGAATCTGTCTATGGTGAAAAAAGAATCTCCGTTGAAGAACCATCCAAGGAAGACGGTGTTCCACCAACCAAGATCGAATACCGTGTTTGGAATCCTTTCAGATCTAAGTTAGCTGCCGGTATCATGGGTGGTTTAGATGAATTATTCATTGGCCCAGGTAAGAAGGTCTTATATTTAGGTGCTGCCTCCGGTACTTCTGTTTCTCACGTTTCCGATTTAGTTGGTCCAGAAGGTGTTGTCTACGCAGTTGAATTCTCTCACAGACCAGGTAGAGAATTAATCTCCATGGCTAAGAAGAGACCAAATGTCATTCCAATCATTGAAGATGCTAGACACCCACAAAAATACAGAATGTTAGTCGGTATGGTTGATGCTGTTTTCGCAGATGTTGCCCAACCAGATCAAGCTCGTATTATTGCCTTAAACTCTCACATGTTCTTAAAGGATCAAGGTGGTGTTGTTATCTCTATTAAAGCTAACTGTATTGACTCTACTGTCGATGCTGAAACTGTTTTCGCTAGAGAAGTTCAAAAATTACGTGAAGAACGTATTAAACCATTAGAACAATTAACTTTAGAACCTTATGAAAGAGACCATTGTATTGTTATTGGTAAATACATGAGAAGTGGTTTAAAGAAATAAGAAGTTAAATGATTGCAATTATTATCCTTAAATTAATAATTACTTCCATTCATTTTTCTTTCATTTTATTAAAATAAAAACTTTATTTCCTTCATTCATCATCACTATACGGAACACAATCCTTGTACCATAGATATTATAATGCTTATTTTATAAAAAAAATTAATATATAAGTATAAATAATTTAAAAAAACAAAGAAAGTAAGAACTCATATACTTTAAACAATCATAATATTTTTCTGTTATTGTCTACAAAAATAAATCAATATTGTCTTTGAAATTGGAGTGATCATTTTAGGTCTTTATATTGTATTGTATGAAGTGAATTGGAATCCATTTCAGAGACTAATTCTTGAAGAAAACAAAAAGTTCAATTATATTATTTAACAGTCTATTTAAAGATTATTTTGATTCATTAAATAATTTTTATGTGCTTAACATACTTTAAGCTTAGTCCTGCATTAGAATATTAATTTTAGTTGCCTTCAGGTATTAAGTTAAATACCTTCCAGATTAAATACAAAGTGGCAACGGCTATTTTACCGCTATTTATAAATGAAAATAATATTTTAATAATATGAATATATAAGAAGAGGTATAAGTTTCAATGATACAAATGATATTTATACTTTATATTTTTATATATTTTTATATATTTTTATATGTGTGTGTTTGTTAATATTCATTTGTATATTTATTTCCACGATTATAAGAATTACTTTTGAACTTATACAAATAAAATAACTACTATACAATAAATATAATTTAGAATTTTTAAATTCTAACAAACCTAAATTTAACCTAATGGAATATATGACATATCTTAGTTATTCAAAATGAATATTGTAACGAGTGCAGTTGATAAGAATGGTGAATATATGATACCTTTTGTGAATAGTAATGAAAGTACCTCTGTTACTACTCTGAATCAAAATAATTCTGCCCAAGAGACTATCAGTGCTAATAATATGAAACGTGATGTTTATGAAGTCACAAATGAAGCTTTGAATGATAACATAGAAGTATCAGAAACAGTACCGACGCAAATAGAAATTACAGAAGCTAATTTAAATAATAGTACTCTCTTTTATGACGTTGATGAGGATAATATGGATGATGAAGTAAATATAATTGGAGAAACAGTCAATAATAACCAAGGTAATAATAATAGTATTGAAGATTTATCAATTCTGGACCAAATAGAAGTAGTAGATTTGGATAGGGAACCTGAAACTATTCAAACGATATCTAATAATGATAATTCAGTTGATGATGATTTGATGATAGTTGGTGAAAATATAGTTGACCACCCAAGTATCATGTTGAATTTACCAGGTGGAAGAAGATTTGCATTAGATACTTCTAGAAACGATTTGCCATATCGTAGCTCTTTTGAAGGACTAGATAGTGATGGGAGAAGAATGAATTCTGCAGGTCGGAGTTTCAGAACTAGATATTTTACCAGATCAACAAGAGGATTAAGCTCTGATATGCAAGATGCAGCTGTCAATATAATAGGATCAAATGATGAAAATTATGATAGAAGTATGATAGATAGGCTGGATAGACAGGGTCGACCTATGTCAGGAAGGGAAATTCGTATAAGAAATATACGGAACCTTAGATTAACTAGACAAAGAGAAAGAATAGTTAGATTTGAATCCCAGAGACGAGAAAGAAAGAAAGCTATTAGAGAAAATCATAGAAGATTTATATTCAGGCCAGAATTTCTAGATTATTATGTAGAAGAGATAAGACATTCATTTTATGAAAGTTCGGATATTAATACGTATCTAGAGGAGATAAATCAATACATTGAGGAATATAACTATGATAAACAGATTCTTATTGATATTTATGTTGAATTTAAGTATGGCTTAGATCATGGACTCTTTCATTTGCCCCATATATATAGTTTTCGATACACTTCAGAGTTCAACAGAATATGGTATGAATTTAATTACGATGATCTTTCAGATACTGAGATTCATTCTAATTCATTAAGTATGGTCAGAATGTTTTTAAATGATGAGCACTATAATGCTTTTCATTCAACTCCCACAAGACCTTATGATGCTGATTATCAATTTCCAATAGAAAATGTCAGCAGTGACGGAAATTATTATGGTTCCTACAGCGATGGAAATGATGTCAATAATCTTATTCGATATAATCCCTACCCTGCTTCTAGGAGACGTCGTAATGAGCAAATCAATGGTTCTGACTTCGTATCAGAAGGTGAGATGGATACTGCAAGTTTAATATCTATGATTCAAGAAAGAGAAGAAAGAGAGCATGATATTAGAACAAAAAAGTTTGCAAAAAAAAATATGAAATTACAAGATGAATTAAGACAAAAAGCCAAAACTCTTCCCCAAGGCTATAGTTCCTCATTTGATACAGAAGTTCCGGCAAAGGTTATCGATGAATTAGACAAAAATGGTAATAATGTAATCACTTTTGAAGAACAAGAACTGGAAGTTGATGATGAATACGGGAATAAGAATCTTGAGAGTGTAATTGAAGTACCAGTTTGTTGTCTTTGTGGAGTAGAATTGGGTAATGGTATACCTGATAATTTTGCTGGTACGTCAAAAGAAGATAATGAATTTGATGAATTTAACGAAATAAAAGAAAAGTATGGTTTTGATTGTCCATATCAAACAATGTTAAGACCAACACAATTAGATAGAGATCTTTCAAAAAGAACTTATATTTCAAATTGTGGACATGTATTCTGCGGTAGATGTTTCCATAGAATCCAATCAGTGAGAGCTGAAACAAAAGGTAAGAAAAATGACATGAAAAATAAACTAAAAAGATTATCAAAGAATAAAAATATCTCACCTGTAATGTTAGGCAGTTTAAACCCTGATAATTACGCTCCAAAAGTTTGCCCAGGGTCGGATTGTAATTATCAAATAAGATACAGATCAAAAATGAGGGAAGCATACTTCTAGATCAAAAAATATATCCAGATGTATTTATATATTTTTAATTTTTTAATCTTATATATAATAATTTAATAACATAATGATATGAAATTTCTTAATGGTTCTGACGTTAAAAAAAATTATTACGCGTTAAACACATAAAATTTTTTTCATTCCGAAATGTTTGACACAGTATTGCCCATTAAATTAATTTTTTTATACTAAACTTATAGTGAAATTTAAGCTAAAGTCAAAACACTAATAAATGAAAATAATAAATTTGTTCACATATTTCAAAGTAAATATTTGTATAAGGTACTAGATTTTATTGACTTGTTTTTATAATTCGATATTTAACTTAGTTTTATTTAATTATCAAGAAATATTCTACTAATATAATTGAATTTTTTATTTGTAGATATACTTTGAGATATATCAGAGAAGGAAATAAAAGAAGGTAGACAATGGGTGTTTTTAGTAAGAAATTTTCAAAAGTATTGAAGATAAGTATTGTAATTATTTTATTATTTTTGGCTTTTTCTTATACTCAATTATCAGAATCAAATTTAATTACTAGTTCTATTTATGGTGATGGTAGTTTATCAGAAAATTCTAATTCTAATGGTGCAACTGACTATTCTAATTATCTAAAGGGCTTTTTAGATAAAGAAGGTAAAAATGAAGATTCGGCATCTAGTACTTTATCTCAAAATAATTTAAATGATAAGAAACCTGCATCAAATGATAATAGAAAGCAACCACCAAATGATATGAGTGGAAATAAAAATATTGAAGAAACTGCGATTGACTCTAAAGAAAGAACTAAGCTATTAAAAGAATTTTATTCACAAGTTTTTGATTCAATGAGACAATATTCACCAGTAGGTAAAAGTGAAAGAAAATATAAAGAGTCGTGTATTTTAACAGAAAATATTCCTGATAGATCTGAAAATGATGCTGATTGGTATAAATTAACAAAAACAGCTTTAGAAAATTGTTTAGAATTTTCTGATGATGAATTGAAAATGTTGAAATCCACACATGATAATTTTGTTAATTCTATAAGTAAATTAACTTTACCTAAGCATTTATATTCTAAGAAAGGTATCGTAATGGTTGGTGGTGGTAAATTTTCTGTTTTAGCATTTTTAATCATTAAAACGTTAAGAAATTTAGGTACTACTTTACCTGTAGAAGTTTTTATCCCACCAATTGATGAAGATGAAAAGAATGATTTTTGCAAAGATACTTTACCAGGTTTGAATGCCAAATGTATTTTTATTTCTGATATTTTACCAGAAGCACAAATTAGAAGATTCGATTTTAAAGGTTATCAATTTAAATCACTTGCTTTAATTTCATCTAGTTTTGAAGATTTATTATTATTAGATGCTGATAATTTCCCAGTTAAAAACATTGACCATATATTTGACCAAGATCCATATAAATCCAAAGGTTTAGTTTTGTGGCCTGATTTCTGGAGAAGAACTACAACTCCATATTATTATCAAATAGCTGATGTTTCTGTTGATTATACGAAGAGAGTAAGAAATTCTATTGATGACTTAACTCCACCAGAAGTATACACTGAAAATTTAGATAAAGTTCCATTACATGATTTACAAGGTACCATTCCAGATCCTTCTACTGAATCCGGTCAATTAATCATAAATAAAAAACAACATATTCCAACATTATTATTATCATTATATTATAATGTTAATGGTCCAAATTGGTACTATCCAATGTTTACTCAAAAAGCTGCCGGTGAAGGTGATAAAGAAACATTTATTGCAGCTGCTGTTTATTATGATTTACCATTCTACCAAGTTAAAACCAAGACTGGTGTAGATGGTTATCATCAACCTAATAATCAAGGTTTTAGAGGTGTAGCTATGTTACAACATGATTTTGTACAAGATTACAATAGATTTTTAAAAGCAAAAGAAGATATTCAATCAAAGTATAAAACCCAAGAATCTAGATCATATGACAAAAGTTATTCATTAGAAAACTTTTATAAAAAGTATATTATTAAAGATAATAGTGAAGATATTGACGATAAAGATGAAGTTGAAATTATGTTTGTTCATTCTAATTTACCTAAATTCGATCCAATATCTTT
Source organism: Tetrapisispora taiwanensis (nom. inval.) (assembly GCA_030573835.1). Lineage (NCBI taxonomy): Eukaryota > Fungi > Ascomycota > Saccharomycetes > Saccharomycetales > Saccharomycetaceae > Tetrapisispora > Tetrapisispora taiwanensis (nom. inval.). The sequence goes on from JAJMDZ010000024.1 coordinate 85,247, forward strand.
ATGGAAACAAAATGAATTGATTGTTGATGGGGAACATATTAGAGGTTATAGGGCAGTTAAAAAATTAAATTATTATGATATTGAATTAGAAAATTTCAAAATCTTCCATGAAGATATATGTATAAAAAAGACAAAATTTGTACATGTGGAAAAGAATTTGAAGAATGAACAAGACAGGAAGAGTATGTGTGATTATATTAAATCTAGATTAGATTATTTAGAAAAGACACATGAATCAGCATTCAAGAAGGAATAAATAAAGGAAAATTAAGTCAAATCATAAAACAAGTAACAATCTTGTAAAATAAAAATAAAAAATAAAATATTCAAAGCAAATAAATATGTATTCGCTCTTCAAGCCTACATACTGTACATATTTATATATTTATTCATATTTTATAGAAAAAAATAGCATTATTTGATTAATATAAATTATAAAATTATAAAATTACAAACAATAATATTACAAACAATAATATTACAATACATAAAAGTATATGTATTACTTATCGCCTCTTTTAACAGTAAGATACATTTAATTAGTGTTATTAAAAAAATTACACTATGCTTCCAACCAGAGTCGAACTGATGATCTCCACATTACTAGTGTGGCGCCTTACCAACTTGGCCATAGAAGCTTTTCGATTACAAAAAATTGTGTTTAATATTAATAAATAAAAGAACACCACTAAAAACTTTTAAAATAATTTTTAAAAAAATTATTTAGCAAAGTCACGTGAAATTGTGGTTGTTTTATAGAGAAGCAAATAAATATTCGTTAAAAACGATATCTTCAGCTTCTTGTTTTTTTAGTTGTACAGCGTTTTTCTGATAACTTTGTTGAGGCGATAGAAAATGAAAAAAAAAATCAAAATCGAAATGAAAAAGAAAAGACAACAGTTTATGAATTTTGCATATTTTTTTCCAAGATCAATGTTAGTACTCGACGAAAGTATGTAAATCGACTAAAACGTGAAAGCATAGTCAACTAATTACATAATTTTTTATTCAAAGTCGTTTTAATTGATGTGATAAAAACTTTTTTATTAAAAATTTTAATAACAATTGATTAATTTTTTTCATTAGTTCTTGTATTTATTTGTGTTATATAATATAAAATATATCAATAAGCGCTTAATATATAAAAATGGTTTACACTACCAGACAAATTGGTGCTAAGAACACCTTAGACTACAAAGTTTTCATTGAAGAAGATGGTAAGCCAGTTTCTCCATTCCATGACATTCCATTATATGCTGATGAAGAAAACCAAATCTTAAACATGGTTGTTGAAATCCCAAGATGGTCTAATGCTAAATTAGAAATCACTAAGGAAGAAGCTTTAAACCCAATTGTTCAAGATACTAAGAAAGGTAAGTTAAGATTCGTTAGAAACTGTTTCCCACATCACGGTTACATTCACAACTACGGTGCCTTCCCACAAACATGGGAAGATCCAAATGAATCTCACCCAGAAACCAAGGCTGTTGGTGACAACGATCCAGTTGATGTTTTAGAAATTGGTGAAACCATTTCTTACACTGGTCAAGTTAAACAAGTTAAAGTTTTAGGTATCATGGCTTTATTAGATGAAGGTGAAACTGACTGGAAAGTCATTGCCATCGATGTTAACGATCCATTAGCTCCAAAGTTAAACGACATTGAAGATGTTGAAAAATACTTCCCAGGTTTATTAAGAGCTACTAACGAATGGTTCAGAATTTACAAAATTCCAGATGGTAAGCCAGAAAACCAATTTGCTTTCTCTGGTGAAGCTAAAAACAGAAAATACGCCATGGACATAATCAAGGAAACCCATGAAGCTTGGAAGAAGTTAATAGCCGGTAACGTTGCTGACTCTAAGGGTATTGAATTGACTAACACTACATTATCTAACACTCCAACTTTCAGTGTTGCTGCTGCTTCCGCTGTTCCAGCTGCCTCTCCTGCTGAAGATGCTCCAATTGACAAATCTATTGACAAATGGTTTTTCATCTCTGGTTCTGCTTAAAGATAATTCAAGATTTATAAATATTAAATATTTATTTAATTTATTTTTCTTACTGTATGTAATTATTTCTATATACATTTAATCTATATTATCAAACCATTTAATTAAAATTTTTAAAAAGATTATATTTTTTGTGAATTAATAAAGTAAAAATCATGACAACTAATCTCGTTATATTCTTGAACATTAGTATATAGATACAAACATTCTCATGTTCATTACTTAGGTAAGTAATTAAATAAGAGTTAACTAAAGAATAATAATAAAAAAAAATAATAGTACTAATTCAAAAACGAAAAAATTCCCTTACATTATTAATGTTAAACCGTTACTTATTTAAAAAATATTATTTAATATATTATACAGAAAAATAAAATTCTTAATTTGTTACTTATATATAATTATTTTTCATAATTGAAAGTTTGTTTATGATCTTTCACCTCTTAATCTTCTAGCTAATTTAATATCCTTCTTTTGGATAGTAACTCTCTTGGCGTGGATAGCAGCTAAGTTAGTGTCTTCGAATAAGGAAACTAAGTAAGCTTCAACAGATTCTTGTAAAGCACCAATAGCAGAAGATTGGAATCTTAAATCAGTCTTGAAATCTTGAGCAATTTCTCTGACTAATCTTTGGAAAGGTAACTTTCTGATTAATAATTCAGTAGATTTTTGGAATCTTCTGATTTCTCTTAAAGCAACGGTACCTGGCTTATATCTGTGTGGCTTCTTGACACCACCAGTAGATGGAGCAGATTTTCTGGCAGCCTTAGAGGCTAATTGTTTTCTTGGGGCTTTACCACCAGTGGATTTTCTAGCTGTTTGCTTTGTTCTGGCCATTGTTGACTAGTTATTTGTTTACGGGGATTTATTTTAAAAATAATAAAACTAAAAAATATAATATAGAAATTAATATAAAATAAACCAAACAAAATTAAAAATAAGAATAGTAAGACCAAGACAAAAAAATATTAAAATTTAAAATTAGTTAGAAGAAAATAAAAAAAATATTAACTTAAATATAATGAATTAATTCAACAAAATAAGAAAATAAAAATATTCCAATTTTTATTAATCTTTATATATTAAAAAAATTAAAATAAATAATATAATATAAGATAAGTTTATTAATATAAACACAAAAACAAGGAGCTAAATGATAAACACATGTTAAATTATAACTAATAAGCTAATAGAAATTACTTTAAATCATTTATTAATTACTTCATTTCATTATGATTGGTAGTGATTTACTTTCTTTCCTTTTCTTTTTATTTTTTTAAAAAGATAAAAAAATATATATATATTAATTTGTTACAACGGGATACAAGTATTTCTCTGATCATTTCATTTGTAACATGACTTTGAGGCAAATATTCACTTTAAAACAACAATCTTAACTATGTAAAAATTTCAAGAATATTTCGGTGTGAAACTTTCAGAACGTCTTAACTATCATGAAAGTGAAAATCTCGGCACGCTTTATCCAACACATTGAAATTTTCAAAATATTGATGATTAAATTATTCTGCTCGTGCAGTGATTTGTTAATGACAGCTTTAAATTTAATTTAATTTTTTTTTTTTTTCCACAATTTATATTTTTTTTTTTGAAAAATTTGTGTCTTTTGCACGAGATCAAAATAAAAAAAACGACTGAGAAGAATGTTTAAATATGTATACATATTTAAATTTTTAAAAAGCATTCTCGGATTTTCTCATCTGTACATAGTTTAAGCGTTCCAATTTTTTCGCCCCATGAATTGAAAGGTATTTGTTAACTATATGTTTTTATTAATTTTATTATGAATTTTCTTTAAATTAAATTTTTAATTTATTTATAATTATTTGTACTTGTCCGATTGTATCTATGTAAATTAGAATTAAAATTGATTAAACGTATATATATTTTTTTTGTTTTAAATTTACCAAAAGAGAATAATAACAATCGTAAATCTTTTAGTCTTTTAACTGTTAATTATATTCTTTATTAAATCAAGGAGATTCTATTGATTAATGTTGTTGTTGTTGTTGTTGTTGTTCTTTTTTTGTTAATTAATAGAAAAAATATATGATAATAATTTAATATATAAACGTATTGAGTTTTTATTTTAATTATTTTAGTTTTAAAAATATATTTCTCTTAATTCGATATATTTTAATTTTGAAGTTTGTTTTTTTAATTATTAATATACAATATATATTACATTATATTATATTTTCTTTTTTATCAATTTTAAATATTACTTATTCACTTTTACTCTTTCTTAATTATATTTCTTAGTTATTTAATTTATTTTTAATATTCTTATTTTCTATTTAATTATTATTTTGTTATACATAAAATCAAACAATAATCAAATAAATAATAATAAAATGTCCGGTAGAGGTAAAGGTGGTAAAGGTTTAGGTAAAGGTGGTGCTAAGAGACACAGAAAGATTCTAAGAGATAACATTCAAGGTATCACCAAGCCAGCTATCAGAAGATTAGCTAGAAGAGGTGGTGTTAAGCGTATCTCAGGTTTAATCTACGAAGAAGTTAGAGCTGTTTTAAAGACTTTCTTAGAATCTGTTATTAGAGATGCTGTCACTTACACTGAACACGCCAAGAGAAAGACCGTTACTTCATTAGATGTTGTCTACGCTTTGAAGAGACAAGGTAGAACTTTATACGGTTTCGGTGGTTAAAATTAAAGGTATAATGAAAATTTTTAAAAATCAATAATATATATATATATATATATAAATTTATAACGGGATTATATAAAGTAAAATTAATAAATAAAAAAGATATTAATAACAAAATATTTTAATTTTAAATATATATTTATAAAATTGTTTATAATAAAATAAATCGTACTATACAATTAAAAAAAATTACCCTAAGTTTACGGTATTTCTTTTTTTTTTTTTTTTATATTTACTTTTATAACGCGTTATTTACTCAATATATGATTACAGGAAAATATTCAGAAAAGTTGAATCTAATAACCAAATATAAATATTAATATTTTCTAATTCTCAACAAAAACTTTTATATACATTAATTAGATAAGATCAATAACTACAATCCTTATATTTTTATTGTTGCTTTACAATAAAAAAAAGGCATTCAATTAAAACAACATAAAAAATTCCAAGAATGTCATACGATATTATATGACTTTAATATAATACCATTCCATTACAATAAAAGAGTACTTTAATATCAAGTTATATTATAAATTAATATTCCTTTTTATATATATATCTTTTTTAATATTAATTATAACGTCATGATTAATAATGAATAATTATCTCATCTTAAAATCCAATAGTAGGTTTTTTTTTTCTAAATAATTATTTAACATTTAATTTAATCTCGGTTATTAGAAAGATAAATTAATAAATTGGAATTAATTTTTTCAATAGAAAATCCGGAAAAAAAATATATATATATATATCACTCGGATATAATATGGAAATGAGTTTTCTAGTTGTAAATTAAGTTTTATATTCATACTTTTATATTTTTATACTTTTATATTTTTATATTTTTATATTTTTCAATCATGAAATTTTACATTCTCATAAGATTATTTTATTTTATAAATTGTACTATATAAAATAAAAAAGTGATTCGATTATGAATACTTCACAAATGAATAATTCATTAAAATAAATTAAAATAAATTAAAATAAACTAAAATAATTTTCATTATTTCTGTATAATTTTTTTAATAGTTACTAAAATCAAAAATATAATATTTTATTAACTCTCTGTAATAAATGACCATTGGTAAATTTTTATACGAACTTTTCGGAGTAAAAATTTAATAACATTTTATTTTATTTTCAAAATACATTATAAAACCAACATTAAAAGAAAGATGTCGTTATGAACGAGAAACACCATATAAAAAATGACATGATAATTAATATACTGTACGAAGATCATTATTAAATAAAAATAAGTACATACATATACATACATTTTTTTTTAAATAATATTATGATCAATTTTCATGCTTCATAACCACTCCACTTCCGTAATTCTTTAAATATATAATTTAACACGGAATGAATTCTCCATAAAGTTAATCTTTTTTTTTTTAAAAAAAAAAAAAATTTAATGGAATGAAAAGAAAAGAAACCGTACATTATAACTAGCAAAATAAAATTTGTTAGTTATAATTTTGCATCAGTTTTATTTTTGTTTTGTTTTTTTTGTTCGCATTATTCTCTTAAGATGTATGACCTTTTTTTTTTATTATTTTATTTTTTTTATCATTTTTATCATTTGTATCATTTTTAATTATTAGATAATTCGAATATCTTTTCTTTTTTTTTAATAATCGTTTCTTTTTATTCTTTCTGTTCCATTTTCTAAGGAACAGTTATTAGAAAAAAGCCTATTAAAATTAAAATTAAAATTAAAATATTTTTTTTTATTTGGTTTCTTATTATTTCTTTAATACAAACAAATTAATATACAAAAATAAAAAAGGTTCAAAAAATAATCGTTTTGTACACAATCAAATAAGAGGAGAAATAACTTTCTTAACAATTACTGGAGGTTAAAAATATATGAAATTCATTCAATAAAAAAAAAAAGAAATTAAAATAAATGAAAAGAAAAGATAATTTACAGAAAAATAAAATATAGTTATTTTTTATTTTAAATTACTACGCCTATGTTTTCACCCTCAACCGATTTTAGTTTTCTAGTTTTTCTATTTTAGTCAAATAAAATTATTATTTTATTGTAATATTGTAATATTGTAATATTGTAAATTACTGATATAGTATCCTTTTCTTTTTTTTCTCTCTTTCTTTCTCTTTTCTATTTAATACATGATGAATTGGTAGAACAAAAATCTATAGAAAATTATTATTTTCATTCAATCGTAATAAATTTTCTGTCTTAATTTATTATATACGTTAATCAACAACTGAACAAATATACTTATTTTTTTTTTCTTAAATTGGTTGTTTTTTTTTTTTTTTTTTTTTTTTTTTTTTTTTGATTTTATATGGGTTTTAATTATTATATGTGTTATTCTTATTATGGTAATATCTGATATACCTTAATGAGGTTTTTTTTATATTATCCTAAGACTTTAAAACATTATTTCTTACTTTAAATTTTTCTTTTTCTTTTATTGTATTTTTATTATGGTTAGTTTTTAATAACAATAAAATTTTCTTTTTCTTTTTAATTAATAATTAATTTTATTAAGTTTCTATATTAAAAAATTTTTTTTTATTATTAATTTTTTTTTTTGGTTTTAAAATAAAAAGAAATAAAACTCTTATTTGATTCTATTATTATAAAAAATAATTATAATAAAATTAAAAAAAAAAAATTTACTGAAAATATTTATAATATTTTATATAAAACTATTTTAATAAAGTGGTATCAAATTTTTTTTTTATTTTCTTTAAATCAGACTAATCCAAAATTTATATAAATATAATATAAGGTTTTCTTGAATCAAAACGATTTTATCAAGATAATATAACTATATTTATTATTATTATTATTATAATAATAATAACAGGACAAGGATTGTTATATTAGAAAAATATAAAATAAAATAAATTCCAAGGATAAAACAAAAAATTTATTATGAATTCATCAACTGCTTCTACAACAGCTACTAATCCAAATACTAATAGTAATAATAATTCGAATACTGCATCGGGTTCAAGCGGTTCTAGTAATAATCCAAATAATGATATAACTGCAAATAACTCACAATCTATATCGAATAGAACAAGTATTGGGCACCAACATATTAAAAAAAATAGTCTTCGAGACTATACTGACAGTATAATGAATATTAATTTAAGTAAGAATGGTTGTGTTACTCCTAATATTAATGTCGAAAGGGTCTTAGATGATTCATTAGATAAAAATAGTACTAATAAAAATATTTCTGATATTATTGATAATTCAAATAACAGCAGTAATTTAAATATCATTTCCAATGGTATTGCTGAAAATAAAATTGAGAAAGATATTGTTATTAATGATGTAACTGATGATATTACAATTAAAAGTACAAATTCAAATACAAGCACAAATTCTTTTTTCAAACCATTTGATCCACAAACTGGTCAATTTATTAATATAGTAGATACTATGAATGTTAGTGACAGTGATATTGATATTGAGATGAACGATAATGAAGTTAATGAAATTGGACAAAATATCGAATATAATAATAATTTAAATACAAATGATGATTTCGATGGTACTGAAATTACAAAGAGTCAAACTGATACTAATAGAATTATCTTGAATTCAAATATTAATAATATTGATACAAATATAAATAAAGATCAATTAAAAATAAAATCGGTGGATGAAACAAGAGAAAGTAATCAACTTTTATTAGATATGCAACAATTAAGCAGTAATAGTAAATTTAGATCACAATCATTACCAACAACTTTGCATTCATCTTTAAGAAGACTCCCTACTTATTCGAATTCTCATTTACACAATAAAAATAATCAATGCTGTAATTCAACTTATAATTTAGATCAAACTAATTTAAATACAACAAATATTACCACCAGACAAAATCAAATTCAAATACCATCGTCACCACAAGGTGGTGGGATTAAGAAAAGAAAAAATATTAGATCGCATCGTTCTATTTTAAGAACAGCAAATCAACCTGCGCAGACATCACATCCTGCCATGTTAAATAAAAGATTATCTCCTGGTGTTCAAGAAACATCATCATTTGCATCATCATCAACTTCTAATGTCCAATCATTTCCATCAAACTCATCAAAAACCAATATTAATAATGATAACCCATTAAACTCAAAACATTCACTAGTATTCAACTCCAATAAATTAAACACTAGTAGATTACTTTCAAGTGGCAAATTTAATGAACTAACAATGGAAGACAGAATTAACTACATTCGTTCAAACACAGCTCCTTTACCATTACCTCCAATCAACTTACAATGTTTGAAAGAAATTGACTTGCAAGAAATCGTTAAGAATCCTCAATTAAGACATGATATCGTATTCGATCCACTTTTACAATTTAGACCTAATTTAGATGGTGAAAGAGGAATAAAAAAGACACAACTCGCCGACAAATATTGGAATGACGTCGAAAACGAAATTTATGTTTATATGAGAAGACCTGAAATCTTTGACTACAAAAACACACTTTTAGTCCCTTTATTTGATACATTAAGAGAAGTTTTATTGACTACAGTTCCACAAAAAGAATCTGATATGATAACAGGTATTTTAGATACTGAGTTAACTGTTCAAGAACTTATCAAGGGTTCATTACAGCTTTCAAGTTTCTCTGATTGGTTATCAGAATTGTTAAAACATCACTGTGCTCCAATGAGAGATCCTTGGGTCGATAAAATGAATAATAAATTTAAGGAATCTGAAGAAGAAGCTTCTTTACCTAAATTAATCGAAGGTTTGAAATTAGTTTTTCAAATTTTAGAAGCTATGAAATTAGATATTGCTAATCATCAAATTAGAATTTTGAGACCTGCATTGTTAAGTAATTCTATTGAATTTGAAAAACAATATTTCCATCCATTAATGAATTCTAATAAAATCGATTTTAAATCATCTTTAAATTGGTTTAATAGTAAAGTCAAAGAAAGCGAAGTTGAAGGTTCAGTTAAAATTGATCAAATCACAACTCAAGAAACATACAGACTTTGTGTAAGATCTATTATTAGTTTATTATCATGCCGTAAAATGGTTAGAAATTTTCCAACAACATTAGTATTTGATCATACAAGATTAATTTTACTAAGAGCTGATTTACGTCAAGTTGTTTGTTTATTAATTTGTAGATTATTATTCCAACAATTAGTAGCAAGTGACAGTACAATTTCCCCACCATGTAAAGAGTTTATCACAAAAGAATATCCTGTCAATAAATTAAAGAGCGATATTTTAAGTATAATTACTGATGAACATGGAAATTGTAGATGGACTAAAAATATCATGGCTATATCTATCCACTTCTGTAAAATCATTAATGATCTAAAGATTCGTTTCGAAAATAAGGATAATTTATCAAAAGAATCCACTAGTGATATTTCAAAATTACCAACACTTGATCAAAACAAGATTAATTTTGCTAAATCATGGTTATCAAAACAAACTCAACCATTAAGTGAAGTTTATGGTGTTCTTGAAAAGAGAGTCTTTAAAGCTTTGGAAAATGCCATTTGTTATAATGCTGGTTGTACTTTAGACGGTAGAGTTAAGCAAGATTTCATCAATTTCTGTAATACTGGTACAAGTAATGATAAAAAAGCAATTTCTAATAATAATTCACAATTACAACAACAAAAATTATCAGTTGTTGCTAATACACATGATAAATCACATTTATTAGCTGTCACCGAATTATCAGAACTGGAAAGTAGTTATTATCATTTGTATTCCATAGTTAACTTTCATTGGTCTGTTTTTGGAAATTATTACATTGAATCATTAAAGAATTCTGTAAATCAATCCAAAAATTAAATTAAATAGAAAAATTATATATATATATTCATTAAAATTTTTTGTGACAAATTTTTTAAAAATAAGACAATTTTATTGGCGTTTTTTAAATCGATTTTCTATTTAATAAAAAATAATATATACCCTCGTTAACAGATAATTACCTTAACAACAACTAAATACTTTTTGTATACTTGAAAAGTGGAATATTAACTTTTATCAAAATGAAAATATATAATTTTGAAATATTATGAAACAAGAATTTATTACTCTGTAATAAATATTTTTTGATACAAAATTAAAAATTTGAAATGATGGAAATAAGTAGTAATTAGCCTACTACGCTACTTTCTTGTATTGATTCGAAAAAAAATAAGTATAAATTTCTTTTTTTATTTTTATTTTTTTTTAATTCTTTTTCATTCCATTACGTATGTACAAAGAAAATACTGTAGCAACAGTAAAATGATAAAAAAAGAAGAAAAAAATAGTATTAGAAGCACAATGATGGTATAAAATCCCGTAGCAACATAGTGCAACAAACTGTTTCCCCATACAATTTTGGACACAGAATATAGAATACTTATATAACTATAAATTAATATTATATTGATCCATGTTAAATTTTATTAAAAGTTTCAACCAATATGGATGAATAGTAGACAGAAAGATTAGAAAAATGGATAAGGTAGTTCAATACTTTCATTATTCAATTTAGTATAATTATAATTTGATTTAGAATCTTTTGTAAATAATATTACTAAAGATTTCAATGATTATATTTTGACGGTATATTAAAATCATATATGCTATATAAAAGAATCTAATTTCTACCAAGTTTTCTCATTTTTTCCAACTACAATGATAACAAAAAATACTCCTATACATATTATCTTAATTTTATAGTTGTTGTAACAGTACAAAATCTTTATATGGTTGCTTTTAATAATTTTTTTTATTATTCGCAGCTTTTATTTTATATATATATATATACATATATATATATATTTTTTTTTATTTTGGATCACCCGCGATAACCTTTCGCGAAATATTGTGATGAGTTTTGATTATTTTTAGAATTTACATAGTTAATTCTTTTCTTTTCTTTTGAAAAATAAATAAAATAAAAATTATTTCAATATTGTAAACATCAAGTTTTATTGTATTTTATATAATCAAAACTATTAAAATAAGCTTCTCTTGTCATTAGAAACTTAAAAGAAACAAATAAACAAATAAACAACAACAGCATTTAATTCAATAAAAAGGATCTGAACTTAAAATTAATATTTTTTGACTAACCAAATTTAGAATATTAAATTTTACTATTATTATATAAATAATATAAAAATATCGGTTAGAAAAAAACTATTTAATTTAAGTAAAAAATAATCAAATTAATCCAGATCAAATCTATTCTAATAATTTATTATTAACTCGTAAACAAAATATTACTATTTCAATAAAATTTTTAACTGCATTTTTATATCATTTACTAATTCTTTCGTTGAAAACAAATTACTAGTTTATGCCAAATATTACAAAAGAACTTTCTCCTTTGGATGATTTGGAGAATGGTCAGTTTAATAAAAATGAGACAAATAAGAAAACTGAAAGTAATATAAATGATACCAATGCTACTAATAATAATTTATCATTACAAACTTTCTATACATCTGGTAACCATAGTCTAATGTCATTTGACACTATCTCTACAACAGAAAGATTATTAGATAAATTGGATTTAAGTTTAGATGATGAGAAAATTTTACAACAAGCATTACTGGAGGAAGAATTAAACAAAGACTCGCATTTAAATAACACTAATAGCCATTCTTCTAAACCAGCTTCAAGTTTTTTATCATTACGTGATATTAAGAAATCTGATAATGAATTTGTAAAAACTGTTCATGATAATAAGTTAAAAGAATATAGTAATATAAAACTAAGAAATAATAATACTTTTATTTCGGCACAACAACATTCTATTTCGAATAATCGATATTCATATTTAGTTGAAGAAGAATCTGATAATGAAGATTTATATTATGATCAAAATAATAATAATAATAATAATAATAATAAAGTGAATAACAGAAGCATAGAAAATGTAGAAGTGAGGAATACTTTTAATCGAAATAACACTAATATGAATTTAATGAAGCCATTGGGTACTAGAAATAATATGGTACCAATGAATATCATGAATAATATGAATATTAAAAGTGACATGCATAATATTAACAATACGTATACCATGAATATGGCACCTAAAAATAATAGAGTTAATTACAATGGTGGACTAAGTCAAGCTATGCATTTCAGAGATAATAATAAAAACAATCGGATTCCATTTCATAATCAGAAAAAGTCAGTTAATGGATATCAACTTCACAATTTTAAAGGAAATAATATTCAAAATACGAATAATAAGAGCCAGCATCAGATGTCCAATAATTCTAAAATTTTACAAAACCCAAACCAACCAGTGCAAAATGTAGTTAACTTCGAAAAGTACAGAGTTCAAAACAATAATCAGAACCAGCGTCGATTTAATTTATTGGAATCCAAAAAGTCATACAATAAAAATGTTAGCAACGTCTTTACACCAGTAGATTCAACAAATAGTTCAGAACAAAACTCTAAACAATTTCATGTTTTCAATTCTAACAATAATCAGTCAAGGACATCAAATGATAAAAGTTTTGATTCAAACTATGAAAAAAGTCAAAGAAGCCTAAGTTTCGAATCGAATTCAAAATCTCCTCTAATAAAACCTAATTCACACTCTTCTGCTGACACACTACCATCGACACCAAATAAGCAAAATAATAATTTCAAATCTACTTCAACGATAAACAGTGATACTACACCAATTAAATTAGGTTCCCTCTCTAAAAATATTTCCATGAGATCATTGGATGCAACGATTAGTGATAATGATTCTGATTATAAAACACATAAAAAGAAACTTTCATTTTCCTTAAAAAATATATTCAAGTCTCCAAAAGCAAACAAAGAAAAAAGAGTTTCTTTAGAGCCATCTGATGCCACTCACAATTCCAGCATAAATACAGATATGATGAATAATAGTAAAGAATCAAACTCATCCTCACCAGAGAGAAAAAGTAAATTCCAATTTGGTGGCCCTTTGCATTTACCTAAAAATTTCAGATTACATAAAGGTAATAATAAAAACAACGATTCAAATTCTTTTCATACACGTTCATTTTCTGATTATACAGATAGAACTCCAAATAAAATATTTTTTCAAGACCCAATTAGTAAGACGGAAAGTAACATTGATATACGACATGATCCTAATAATGCAATGAGAAATTTTACTAATACAGAAGGTATTTTACCCCAGCAAAATAAATCTTTAGGCGAAATTCAAATGAATATAGGTCATGAAAAAAATAAAATAATTATTCCAGAAGATGAATCTATATTGACAAATGATGATACGTTTGATGTAATCGATACAGCGTTAAAATTAAGAAGTGAAGGTAAGCTTAAAGAATCAACAGAAATTCTAAGATTAGCTTGTTTTGAAAGTAATTTAACAGCTTTCTTACTGTATGGCTTAGCATTGAGGTTTGGTTATGGGGTGTCTGTCAATTATAAGCAGTCTTTACATTATATAGGAGAGGCAACCGGAATATCGTCATTTGAGGAACAAATTTTTAATTTGAACATAAATCCTGGTGAATTAGAGAAAGAATCAAAAATACCTACCACTATACAAGAGCCGCAGGTTCCAGCATTATATGAGTATGGTATTGCATATTTGAAAGGTTACGGTTTTGATGAACCAAATGAACAATTAGGTTTAAAATGTTTAGAAAAAGCTGCATCACTTGGTCATTTGGATTCAATGTGCATTTGTGGTACAATTTGGTCTCGCTCTTCAATTTCTCGTAAAAGGGATCTCATCAAGGCAGCTGCTTGGTTCCGTATTGCAAAAGCTAACGGAATAGAGTTAATTGGATCAGATTGGATATATAAAGATAAATATAAAAGCTCTTAAATTTTATTAAGAAATATTAAAACTAAATTAATTTCAATATAATATATTTAAGACGACCTTTTTATAAAATAATATAAATTTATTTACCAGAATTCTTTAAATATCTAAATAGTTCAATTTCTATATTTTATTTTGACTATATCATAAAAATGCTGTATTATGTAAATTTTATTAAAATTATACATATTCTATACCTTTCTCTGAGATAGCATATGCTAATTCTTTATTCGAAGTGTATGACGAAAAGACAATTTTCATTATTCTCCTAACTTGCCAAAATGCAGAAGGATCAGAGCCTTTATATAGATGAGCCTCTCCCCTTGTTACTAATGATGATGCTTTGTAAGATTTTTTCAATAATATTCTTGTAGATATGTGGTTAGCCCATGATAGACCTAAATTTGGAGTATGTGAATCAACCTTTCTTTTAAACATTGAAGGTTTTTTAGTTTCTCTGAATCTGTTATCATCATGATTCATATTTTGTTTTGCGGAGAAATCGCTGCTATTAGTACTGTTATTAATTTTACTCAGATCATCAGATGCCTCTTGCTTTATAATGGTACTATTTAACTCTATCGCCTTTTTTATTTCTTTTTCTACAAGCATGTAATCTTCATCATCTGATAAAATGGCATCTTCGTTCAGACTTGCTTTCCCTCTATCTTTTGTTTCACTTAATTTTTGTCTATAAACTATACTTGAATCTTTCCAACCTACAATCCACCCCATTTGATAATTATAATCACAAACTTCATGACTAAATGACTCAAAATAAGTAGGTAAAATCTTATCACTTACTTGATTTGCAACTACTATGGAAATCGAATATTTTTTAGCTAAAAGCAAAAGATGTTCTGCTAGTTCATCAACGTAATGTCTATTTGCATGTGATTCTTTAAAAGAATTACTTTGTAACTCCACTCGCAAATGATGTGATATGGAATCAATAATAACAAGTTTGATATCTTCATTTTGTTCCAACAAGATAGGTAATTGGACTCTAATGATATGTTCTTGGTTGATTAAGTCATTACAACCTACTGTAAATATATTTCTCTGAGACACATTGTTTTTTGAAAAGTCTTCTCTTGATTTGATTATTTCTTCTACTCTACCAGTAGGTAGATCACCTTCCGTGGTAATATAAACACTCTTCCCACCAAGGCCACCCAATGACTTCGGAAGTTGCACACTCAAAGAGAGCAACATTAAAAATTGGGACTTCCCAGTAGAACTTTCACCAAATATTTCTGTTATACAATGTGTGAAGATTCCCCCACCTAGCATATCATCAATTTCGACATCTCCAGTAGTAAATGAATTCACCTGATCAATTTTTGATATCAAAACAGGCTCATTCTTTTTACTATTTTGCTCCTCTAATTCTTTTATAAGTTCTTGTTTAAATTTCGATACTTCATTGATTGATCTTTTCAATATTCTTGATAAATCATTTACATTCAATGTTAAAAATTCCATCACTGTAATATTATAAAGGGCACATGCCTCAAGTATTAAACTGAATTCAGGAATATACAGAAGTCCACTATCAGGTAATTCGTCATATAAATCCATTTTCTCAGTAGATCAACAGCTTTCTTCTTCAGTGCTTTGAATAAATAGTATTAACCTCAATTTATAGAAACTACTATTTTTATTGTAATTCTGGTATAGATTTTAATTTATTAATGAGATGCCTTGACATTCGCTATCGCGCATTAAATTTTAATTTAATTCAACAATGGTTTTCGCGTGTAATGATTATGTAAACAAAATATATTAATTAGGTAACTATGTTAATAATTGACAGATTCTTAATGACAAAATGAATAGTTAATTTTATTTTAAATGCTAATATTTATTTAATTTTATTTAACTTTTAAAAACTATTTACAATTTAATCCCGAATAATATTTACAGACATTATTTTTGACTTAACATTAACATAATATTGAGCAAAATTGAATTACGATGAACTATTTTGAGGATAAAAGTTAAATTATTGATTCAATAATAAGGTAATGTATAATTCTTTACTTTTTTCTAGAAAGAACAGAATTTGTTAAAAATTCAAGGGCTGCTCTTGAATTAGAATCAGGTAAGGCATTCCTTAAATTTGCTAAAGCCATATCTCTATATTTTTCAGCTAATTTCTTTGTTTTACCAACACCATCATATTTTTTAACAGCATCTGTAGTAATTTTTACATCTGATTCTTCAGAAAAATTTCTTAGAATTAATGGACCTAATGATTTATCTTCTTTCCAAGCATATAAAACTGGTGCAGTGGCTATTCCTAATTTCAGATCGGCACCTGCTGGTTTCCCTAAAGTTTTTTCACTAATAGTAAAATCTAACATATCATCAACTAGTTGAAAACAAATACCTAAATTTTTACCAAATTCGAAACATTGATCTACTACATTCCTATCAGCACCGGATAAAATAGCTGCTGATCTACATGCCATTGATATTAATGATGCAGTTTTTAAATAAGTTTTATGAAGATAATACTCAAAAGCTGTATCAATCACTTCCTCATGACTAATATTATCTGAAGGATTAACTAAGACTCTATAATCATGAGCTTTATTTTCCAGTTTACTCGATTCAGGTGGTATATTTTTGCTTATATTACCATATTCTATCCTAGATAAATTTTTATCAACAGATGTATTTTTCAATTGCATAAATTCACCTTCTACTAAGTTAGCAATACTATTTGACATCAATTCAACAACTTCTGGATTCCTTAATCTTGAAATAGATACTGTAGCTCTTCCTAATAAGAAATCACCAGCTAATACTGCCATTTTATTTGTGAAAGCTTTATTACCACTATCTTTTCCTCTTCTTTTATCAGAATGATCAATAACATCATCATGTAATAAAGAAGCAGTATGAATCATTTCTACAATTTCAGCCAATCTTCTTTGTTTTGGTAAAATTCCATTTTCAGAATCAAATGAAGATTGTGGTAAAGGTTCTGGTCCTTTAGTTAATGGATTTATTGGTTTAATTCCATGTAAAATATGTAATGGTGAAAAATTAGATACTGGATTCTCTTGTAATTTTGAATTTTTATTGTTGCTATTAATAGTTTTTTTTTGGGATAAATTTTCTGGTAATTGAGAATAAACTGGATCATCCGGAATATCATCAGAATCTAATAAAGAATTTCTTTTTTCAATTGGAATTTTTGATAAACTTTTTGAAATTAATAATACAATTAAAGGACGGATTTTTTTACCTTCAGCTTCAAAATAATAACTTGTGACTCTATTTAAAATCGGATGACCAGAACTAATTAAATCCATCACATGTTTAGCTAAATTACCCATTTCATTTGAAACAATTGAAATTGGATTTTTTAACATTACACGAGGAGTAACAAGCTTTGTTGCCATTGTAATTGCATCTGAAAAGATAGATTTATTTCTTCTAACATTCAATAGTAATAATTTAGAGTTATTGAGATATGTATAATTTTTTCTAGTTAAATTTTGTATTAACGATTTTTTAATTAAACCATTACCAAATTTCATTCTTTTTCACTTAAAATTTAAGGATATTTTCTTATAATAGTATTTAGGTTTAAAAATAAAAAAAGAAATATATTAATATAAATGGGTATATTCAATTGATTAATTAAATTTATAGTATGATCTTAAATAATTACAATGACTGATGCAATTGAAGTTAATAATTGATAAATTTTATTCATTATAATTTATGTATAGAGATCTTTTATATTATATGAATCGAATTAATCTTTTTTTTTGAGTCTAATTTAATTACAACCTTCGCCCAGTTAACAGGGTAATTACTATATACATCTTTATTTAATTTATTATTTCAAAAAAAATTTAAAATAAAAAAAAAAGAAAAAAAACAAATGAGTATAATTACGTAGACCCTGAAGGTCCAATTATTCTATAAATTCTAAATTGAAAGAAATAATGAATGTAAATTTAATTGTAAAGAATAACAAGTATTGACAATTAATTTAATGTTAATTTATATCACTTATTAAGTTAGATACAATGTTATTAGTATTAATTAATGGTAAAAAGTAATGTCATTAATGTAAGAGTGCCACTTTATATTCAATTATATAAACCAATTCAAATCAGTTGATCTAAAAAAAGTACAGTTATAGATTAGTTCAATTACAATTTTAATCTTAATCTTAGTTACATTTTCAATGTTATATCCGTATTCTTAATTAAATTATCTTATTATGTTATGTAAATATAGTTTAATTATATATAACAATAACGATGTTTTAGATCGTATTTGTCTCTTTTCATTTTTAAATTCTTATCTTTCTACTTCTATTTCTCTATGAATATAATTTCATTTTTTTTTGATTTTTTCAAATTTTTTAAAAATTCGTATGAGGCATCGGTGTTTAATCGAATTTTAATTACACTACATATATATATATATGTATTTTTATATATGTATTTTTCATAGTTAATTTGTTGTTAATTATGTGGTATTAAGCTTTAATTTTTTAATTTTTACGTTGATTTTTTTTCTCATTCTCTCTATTTAAATTTTTCATCATTTTTGGTATATAGCTCATCTATAATAATATAATTAATTGAAACAATAATTAATTATATTATTTATAAGTTAATATTATATAATTGTAAATAATTAAATAAGAGAGAATATTATTCTATATCAATTAAGTTTTCAATTTGAATTTAATATTTACAAATCAAAGATAGCAAAAGAAATAATTTTGTTGGGTAAAATTAACATTATTACGACATTATAATATATAAAGAAAACCCATTTTATAGATTGCTGATTATTTATTTCCATTTTTGCATCTTTTTTTTTTTCTCTCACTTCATTTTTAAAACAATTTCAAAAAAACTATACATTATTTTTAAACCAAATATGAGTGATAATAGTTATACTCAAGCTTCACAATCTTCTACATTAAATATAGCGAAGAATTTATTAGCTAATACTTTGAAATCATCAAATCATATACCAAAACATATTGGATTTGTTATGGATGGTAATAGAAGATATGCGAAGAAAAATGATTTGGAGACAAAAGAAGGTCATGAAGCAGGTTTTGTAAGTATGGCTAAAATTTTAGAATTATGTTATCAAGCAGGTGTTGAAACAACTACTGTATTTGCATTTTCAATTGAAAATTTTAAAAGAACTTCATCTGAAGTTGATCAATTAATGGATTTAGCACGTCAAAGAATTAGACAAATAACAGAAAATGGTGAATTGGCCGAAACTTATGGTATTAGAGTTAGAGTTATTGGTGATTTATCTTTATTGTCAACAGAAGTATTAGAAGAAATAAGTAGAGCTGTAGAAATTACTAAGAAAAATAAAAGAGCAACATTGAATATATGTTTCCCATATACAGGTAGAGAAGAAATTTATCATTCAATTAAAACAAACATTAAAGAAATATCACAAGGTAAACAAGAAAGAATTGATGAAGATACATTAAATTTAAATCTTTATACATCAAATCTGCCAAAACTTGAACTGTTAATTAGAACAAGTGGTGAAACAAGATTAAGTGATTTCATGCTATGGCAAGTATGTGAAAAAGGCGTTGTAATTGAATTTTTAAATGTTTTATGGCCAGATTTTACACCTTATTATATGTCATGGATATTAATGAAATATATTTATAAAAAAGCAATTGGTGATAAATTAAAAAATAATTTAACAGATAAAGAATATGATGGAGAAGTACAAATAAAGAATGGATTAAAAAATTAATTATTACATCATGTAAAACCATAAAAAAATAAAAATTAATAATAGGAAAAAAAAAAAATGAAATAATTTTTCCGTCATTATATTACTATCATCGTAATAATTTCAAATAAAGATAATCAGAAAACGACATATTAATAGACAAATATTAATTATTAATTGAAAATAAAAATTAAACTTAATAGGAAAATGAATAATATCAAAATATAATTATCAATGATTAACTTCCAAAGTTTAAAAATAAAACCAACAAAAATTTTCAATAATAATTTTTAACAGATTGCATATGCATTTTATCTTTTTGCTTATTTTAAAAACTTAATAAGAGAAAAAGATATATTTATAATAAAATCTAAACATGAATAATGTTTTAAATAGATTACATTTGTATATATAAAGTATATAAAAATAATA
The DNA here is from genome assembly GCA_030573835.1 of Tetrapisispora taiwanensis (nom. inval.). Classification (NCBI taxonomy): domain Eukaryota; kingdom Fungi; phylum Ascomycota; class Saccharomycetes; order Saccharomycetales; family Saccharomycetaceae; genus Tetrapisispora; species Tetrapisispora taiwanensis (nom. inval.). The sequence goes on from JAJMDZ010000024.1 coordinate 105,961, forward strand.
ATAATAAACCACTTAATAAAAAAAAAACCTATATTAAAATAAATAAAAATTATATATAATCATTTATCTTAAATTAAACCCCAATATATACCAATTGATTATTTCATTTTTGCTTTTGAATAGTAATATTTATCTAAATGATAATATCCTTAATTTTATATTAAAATCATCAAATATCATTAAAATAATTATTCTAAATAAAAAAATTGACAGTATTAAGAAAAAATATGAACCATGTTGCATCATAAAATTAATTAAAATTTTTGTGTTATTGTATTTTATTGTATTATATAATAAAAAACCTTATCTTTACGATTAAATATTATTTATAACTAGATTAAAACAAAATATTATCCAAATAGATAAATCAAATAAGATAATATTTATATATAAAATACTATTTTCTTAAAGATCTTATAATATATTAAAATATGAAACATTCTATATGTTTAAATTTAATTTAAATAAAATAAATCTTAGCCATTTATTAAAACAATGATATATTTTATGAACATCCTCAATTTTAATACTGCATACTATCTTTTTTTTTTTTTTTTTTTTTTTAAAAAAGAAACATACACACACAATATAATACAATAACTAACTCAATTAATTATAAATAGATAATTTAACATATTATATTATATTATATTATCATATATACCAAGGAAAATCGTCATATTATTATACTATAACACAATTATCATATTATTATCTTACTATTGTATATATTTACATAAGTGCATTATTTTTAAGGGTACCCAACAATTCCCAAAAAATAAAAATTAAAAAAAAATATTTTAAAAGAACAAAATCTTTTAAATTTTAAAATATAATTTATTTAAAAGAAATAAAACACTGAAATATTGGAAACATATAATTAATTTTCAAAGAGAGCTATGAATGATAAGAAACAAAATTAGAACATTCCAATAAGTTCTGATTATTCATAGCTCTGTTTGAAAAATTAAAAAAACATAATACTAATAACAACAATATTTTATATATTACATGTATTATATTAATTATGAATATAGCTTTAAGGATAACAAATATGTTATTATCCTCTATATTATTATCCATATCACTTATTTATTCTTTTTTTATAAATCACATTCTAGTATACAATAAATATTGAACTCTTTGTTATATACCCTGAAATTATTTTTCTTTTCAAAAGGAAAAAAAGGAAAAAGAAAAAAGATAAAATATAAATAAATTATAATCGATAGAAGCACGACAAGTAACATCTTAATGATACTTAAACAGTTGATTTCAAAAAGAAAAGAAAACTTTATTATTGATGTAAAAAGAAAACAATAAAAAGGAATAATACAAGAAAATTCAATGCAATAAAATATTTCTTTTAGTTCTTTATAACTCTTATAATTTATTTAAATTTTTTATATAAATAGAATTTAAATCATTATTTTTTGAATTAATCTTATTACATATTACTTTAATATATATTATTTCTCCTTAATATCTTGGTTTCAAGATATAATATAGTCATATAAAAAATAAACAAACTCTGAGTTATTCACATTTCCCTCATTACAAATATTACTAAAAAAGAAAAATATTTATTTGTATTTCCTTTTCTAAAACTTTACTTCCTTCGATATTAAAGAATTTAATAGAAAAAATATTAGATTTTTAATATTTTATAGTTTTATGTTAAATATTGAAACAAGGTAATTTTAACTTTCATTTTTCATTTTTCATTTTTTTTTTTTATTGAAATAAAGGGCAATATTGAAAAAATAATAATAACAACATATATTACATCGAAAACACCGTTATAAATTATTACTAACCAATATTAAGATTATATTTAAGTTAGAAAAAATACAAAAATACAAAAATAATACTACAGGAATATGACAAAACCGTTAGAAAATCTTGTTATAGTATCTCCTTTAGATCCTTTGAATACAAATGCTAATGTTACCAGACCAAAACCAAGAAGGCTATCTTCATTAAGGGATTTTACTGATCCTTTTATGAATCCTGATAAATATTATGGTCCAAATACAAACCCAAAAAATGATGAAGTACTTCATTCAGATGATGAATTAATTGATAGAAATAATAATAAAATTGATCTTAAAAATAAATTTGATAAATTTGATAAATTTGATGAATTAAATAAATTATCAAAAAATAAAAAAACAAGAACAAGAACTATGAGTGCAATTGGTGGAATATCATTTTATAAAAAAAATGAAGATTTAAAACTTGATAACGTTAAAAGAAGAGGTTCAGAAGATGATGCTTTATTAAGTGGGAAAGGTAATCGTCGTTTTTTCATTGAAGACGTTGATGCAACTTTAGAAGAATTATTATCGACTGAAGATACAGATTCTAATTATCAAATTACAATAGAAGATAAAGGTCCAAAAGTATTAAGAGTTGGTACTGCAAATTCAGATGGTTATAAATATATTAATGTTAGAGGTACGTACATGTTATCAAATTTATTACAAGAATTAACTATAGCAAAAGGGTTTGGTAGACATCAAATTATTTTAGATGAAGCAAGAATTAATGAGAATCCCGTAAATAGATTAACCCGTTTAATATCAACACAATTTTGGGATTCATTAACTAGAAAAGTTGATTTAAATAATGTAGCAACTTTAGCTAGTGATACTAAAATAGATACACCTGGTGCTAAAAACCCAAGAATTTATGTTCCATATAATTGTCCAGATCAATACGAATTCTATGTCCAATCTTCTCAAATGAATCCTTCTTGGAATTTAGAAGTGGAATATTTACCAAAGGTCATTACTCCAAAATTCGTACAATCCATAAATGATGTACCAGGTCTACTAGCATTGTCTATGGAAAAACATATTAACCCTACAACTGGTGAACAAGAACTTGTAGGTATTCCTTATGCTGTCCCTGGTGGTAGATTTAATGAATTATATGGTTGGGACTCTTATATGATTGCTCTAGGACTCTTAGAAAGTGGTAAAATTGATGTTGCGAAGGGTATGGTAGAACATTTTATTTTTGAAATAAAACATTATGGAAAAATTTTAAATGCAAACAGATCATATTATTTATGTAGATCACAACCACCATTTTTGACAGATATGGCATTGTCAGTTTTTGAAAAACTTGGTGGTGACCAAAATCCAGATGCAATCAGTTTCTTAAAGAGAGCAACTGAAGCTGCTATAAAAGAATATAAAACTGTTTGGACTAGTGAACCTAGATTAGATCGTGAAACAGCTTTATCGTGTTACCATCCTGATGGTAAAGGTATACCACCAGAGACAGAACCAGAGCATTTTGATACAATTTTAGCACCTTATGCAGCAAAGCATAAAGTTACCATTGAAGATTTTAAGATCCTTTATAACGAGGAAAAAGTTAAAGAACCAGCTTTAGATGAATTTTTCCTACATGATAGAGCTGTGAGAGAATCTGGCCATGATACTACTTATCGATTCGAAGGTGTTTGTGCATATCTTGCTACAGTTGATTTAAATTCGCTACTATACAAATATGAAGTCGATATTGCAAATATAATTTCTAAATACTTTGAAAATAAATATCAAGACAAAAACGATGGTTCTATCACAGACTCAGAACATTGGAATGATTTAGCAAAATTGAGAAAACAAAGAATGAATGATTACATGTGGGATGCTGATAAAGGTTTTTTCTTTGATTATAATGTAAAATTTAAGGAAAGAACTAGCTATGAATCTGCGACAACTTTCTGGGCTTTATGGTCTGGTATTGCCACTAAAGAACAAGCAGAAATTATGGTAGAGAAAGCTTTGCCTAAATTAGAAGTTTTGGGTGGGCTAGTTGCTTGTTCGGAAGAGTCAAGAGGACCAATTTCGGTAAATAGACCTCCAAGGCAATGGGATTATCCATTTGGTTGGGCTCCACACCAAATATTAGCTTGGAAAGGTTTAGAAAATTATGGTTTAACAGGAGTTGCAAGCAGGTTAGTCTACAGATGGTGTTACATAATGACAAAAGCTTTTGTTGATTACAATGGTATTGTTGTTGAAAAATACGATTTAACTAGACCTACTGATCCACATAAAGTTGATGCTGAATATGGTAATCAAGGTGCTGGTTTTAAAGGTGTTGCTAGAGAGGGTTTTGGTTGGGTTAACGCCAGTTATCTATTAGGACTTAAATATATGAATAACCATGCAAGGAGAGCTCTAGGATCTTGCATCCCACCAATTCCATTCTTAAATAGCTTAAGATCCGAAGAGAAAGCCCTGTATAGCGTATAACTTATGCTTTAGTAACACAATTAAAATATAATTACCTTCATCTCTAAATAATATTTCTTTACTTCAGTTAGATACATTGAATATTTATTTATTTAATCTTTTTATAACTCTTAATTAAATACTATAAAAAAGAAGATTTTATTCTATGGTAAATAATCTTACGTATTTGCAAATGATTAATTACAATATTACAATTTCAAGTCAACTGAAATTGTGTAAACATAGTATGATTTATACATTATTATATATTATTATATCTTCCAGTAATAACATATAAAGTGCATTACTTAATTTGAGTTCTATATTTCTTACGGCTTTTTATCTAATATCATATATGTATAAATTTCAGCCATAATACCAATATATTATTCTCTGAATATAATTTAATTATTTTTTCATTTCATCTAATTTTCTCAATACTACATCGACCTTATCCTGAGCAAATTGTTGCTTATCAACTCTTGTACCAACTCTCATGTCTGTTTGGATTCTAATGACTCCATTTTCATGAGCATATTCATGTAACTCACCTATTAATCTCATCACATCATCCCATGGACCTTCAATTGTAGTTCCAGCACTGTGTAATGTACTTTTAAGAGGACTATCACGAATTTTCTTTTCAATTAAAGCTACAAAATCAGAAATACTTGCAGATCCTGTACCAACAGGGACCATACAAACATCAGCTAAACAATAAACACTTGGCATTATTTTCAGCTATTAAAATATCTAAAAGTTAATCTTATTGATTATACAAGCAAAAAAAATTTGATTTCTTGATACCTTTGGTTGTATTTTCCATTTGTAATATATAAAGAAATCAACACTATTTTATACTCAAATATTCAATTTTAATTTTCCCAATACACACATAAAATATCTAAATTAAAACGAGATACTATTTTAAATCTAAATATATTAATAAATATTTAGCATGTGATAAGATTAAAACATAATGAAACTAATGTTTTTATTTTTCGTAATATATATTAATAATTAATTTTTATATTTATTTTTTCGGTATTTTTTAAAACTAATTATATAATATTATATTATATATAATGAAAATAAAACGTTTCCGAACAAAGTTACATTGTTACATATTCGGATACATTACCATGATAACTAATTTGAACAGTTAAGGCGCTAGCAATTTAATGGTTAGAAAGCAGTTATTATACATAAAAGTTAGTTATACTCATTAATATATTTATGGAATGGTGATAGAGGAGGAGGATGTTAATACTTATCTTTGTGTCTTCCCTCAAATAAACATTTCCTAAATTTCAATCAATGATTTAATCATGTTATTAAGTCTATTTATGTGTATTAATAAAATTTGAAGAATTGTTTTAGTTTTGTGAACTGTAAATACGCATTAATAATATAGGTAAATATATATAGCAAAGTATATTATTAAATTTCTAATATTGTTTATAGATATGCATCATATTACTTATATACAGTTATATATACATATAGAAATTTACAATAAATCCAAATACAATTTTAGTAACAACTGCTATGCTTAGTATTTTCTTTGTTTGTTCTTTTGTTGGTAATAGCCATTTTCATCCTTCACATGTTTTCTCTTTTCTCTTGAACGAGCATGTCTCTTTAATTTTCTATTAGCGGCTACATCAGGAGCTGTGACTGCTAATATCGAACGCTTAGTTCTTCTTTCTAGTCTTCTCGCAGAAACAGTTTGTTTAACTCTAGCATAAGATGATGTAAAACTAGATACAGGTAGCTCCTTTTCAAGAATTTGTATACATTCTTGAGCTAAATCCTTTAATGCTTCTTGATCGTTACTTAACTTTATTTTACTATTACCTTCAGTATATATATATAATGGTAAAATTATATCATCAGCTTCATCCTCTAGTTGTGTAGCATCCATTACTTGAATTAACATAGCTAGTAATTGTATACATGATTTTTTTGACATAAAACTCTCATTACGATTTTCTTCACTTCTAATTATCGAACTTGCCCTTTTAACAAGGTAATCGATCGCGTTAACATAGTTCGATTCATCGCCTTTCTCTTTATTACTTTTATTGATATAATCGGTATTGTTTTGTTTCCATCTAATCGAAATTGCAATTAATGTTTTTAATGCAACACCAGATAAATTTTCTGAAATCGCAGGAGCAGATAGTTGATGCAAAATTCTCGATGCGATCGTTTGCACTTCGTAAGCAGAAAATGATTCTTTAAATTTATCCAAATTAGTTATTAAATGATGAATTAATTTCACTGAAGATAGTCTAACCCAGGCATGAGGATATAACAATGAACTGATAATATCATCCCATAATTGTTTGAACTCAGGTTCATAGATTACATCATTGTCCTTCATATATATCGAAAAAACTGATAAAGCAGTGTATATTACATCCCATGGGATTTCTGAACCAACATCGGTGTTTTTCAATATAAATTTAACCTTAGAAATTGCAAGTTCTTCTAGATCAACATTTTTACCTAGACCCAAGCTTGATAAATATATCTTGTATATTCTTAAACCTAAGTTCAAGAAGTTCGTGTCTTGAGACTGCGTCAACCAGGCAGTAATATACTTTTCAATAGTTGACAAGCTATTATCATCTATCTTTGTTAATAAGTTAGTTAATAAATTTGAAGACATTTCACGACATTTAGGCGATTCGTCGTTAAATACAACATTTGCTAAACCGACAAAAAAAGAGGAAGAAACCTTTGATAAAAGAGCATCATTAGCTCTCATTACAATTAAATTGATTAATTCCATTATCGATTGCCTACCATCTTGCGTTGGGTATTGTAGATTATCTACCATAAATTTGAATTGTTTTTCTAATCTACCTTTGCTTTGATCGTATTCCATTAAAAATTGATAGAAAACACTTCTAGAAATATCTCTGATTTCTTTATTATGATTTGTTACAATTATTTCTTTAACAGAGTTAATAACATCATATAGTTCTGGAAGCATTATATGCTTGTAAACAAGAGACTTTAAAAAGTTAAATGCTAAACCTTGTTTGCTTGGTTCATTTAAATCAGGTAATATCCTTTTTAATACATAGCTCAATGCAGTGTTTTTAAGCTTGATATCTTTATGACGTATGAATGAAGATAAAAATTTCAAACCCATTTGACAAAGTTCAGTTGATGTTGATGGAGAATCTTTGATAACATTTAAGATTTTCCGAGCATAGTTTTTGAAAAGAGCTTCAGATTCTTCAGATAAATCTAATTTAACTACTAATATCAATACACGGAATGAGCTTACTAAAACACCTTCATTTTCTGAAACCATAGTTTGTTTTAAAAGTGGGATGAATCCTTCAACATACTCGGTTGTTAATAGATTATGATGCTTTGAGAGAACTGTTCTCAAAAGATCCAAAGAAAATTTTTGCATAGTATCTTGGTATAAAGTGCTTTCAATTTGAACTCTTTCCGATTTGGCATTCAAATTAATTAAAAAGAAATCTTCTTTTTCAAGATCATCATCATTTCTGGTGTCCTTTTTCTTCATGCTTAAAATTTGTGATTGTTCAAACATTTCATAACATAATTTTAACACCTTAGCAGAATCAGCAGCTTCATTATGGTTTAAACCTAACGAATATTTTCTTAAAAGTTCATCCAATTTATTTTGAGATTTTAAATTAATTCGTTGTAACAATAACGCACGTATAGGCATAATAACTAAACTAAAATTGGATAACGAAATATTAGACGATAATATTTCTGCAGTATCATAACACTTGTTGGATTTAATTTCTTTTATATTCGTATGGTAATTATCAGAATCTTTTTCTTGACCCGATACACCAAATATTCCTTCCATTATTAAATTTACTATTAATTTTGCAGAATTATCTAAATCAGCATGTTTTAATATAGTTTCAATTGATTTTAGAATATAATGAACGGTGTAACCTAACACATGAACTTGGGAACCTCTTTGTAATGCACTACTTAATTCTTTTATGATAAACACTAAATAATTTGGTCCAATAATAACAGCAATCTTTGCTAGAGTTTTTCTTACAACTTCACGTAAATCGTCATTTTTACTTCTTAAAATTTGGCAAACACCAGTTAAAATACCTGGCAATAATGATTCTGTAACTTCAGTTTCCAAACCTAATATAAAATTGACAAGTGCTTCTGATAATGGTATTCTCTCAATTGTTGTTTCTGATTCTCTGAGTTTTAAAATTTTTGTTAAGCTAGGATATATTTCATTGGTAACGAAAGTATCAATTTCTGATAAATCAGTTGGGACACTCTTCAAAACGGTACCAGTTTCAGTTATGTTACGTAAAAGTTGCAAAGTGTTTTTAATAGACACAGACAAAGCATTGATTAACAAAATTGATTCTTTCATATTTTCTGGCTTATTTTTTAATATTGAAATGTATCTTCTTAAAAAGGCTTTATACTGATTCCAAGTAACATAATTCGATAATGCACCAATTGTTTCTAGCGCTTCTTGTGATATTGATGAATATTTATCTTCAGTCGTGAATACGTAATGTTCTATAATAGGAATCAAATAATGAGCAATGCTACCAGGATTTAATTTCTCTCCATATTCTCTCAATCTTCTTATGGCTCTTTGGCGACGATGCAACTGGATACTATAAATATTATTGAAAAAATTTGCTTCTTCATCATTATTATATAGTAATACTTTCATATCGTCCAATTCTGTATAGTAAACAGAGTTAGAAACAATGTAAGCCACAACAGAAATATACTCACTTTGTATTTCTTCATCATATTTCCTTAATCCTGCACGAATATGAACCATGACGACCGATTTTAGTATTGAAATTGATTTTGTAGCTATCGTAGCATCAGCTTTCTCAGTGGTATAATCAATAAATTTATTAATACAATGGGTAGCATTTGTTCTTAAGGCTAATTCATCCTTATTATTTATGTAGTACAAACTCGTGTACAAAATTGGCAACCATTCGATTTCTTTAAATTGCTTGTAACTAACTTCGGTTATTTTTTGGTAAGCAGAGAGAATAGTTGGGAAATCAAATTCGTGAATTCGTTTATCGGAATATGAATTCAAATTTACAAGCAATTCGGTGCTAGTTTTAAGTTCAGTTGATTTTTTTGCAATGTTTGTCATTATGCTGTTTAAAGCTAATCTATGATCTCTTTCTGTGAACGTTCTGTAAAAACCTGCAGTTACATTATAAACATTTTCCAAGTTATCCCAATTTGTGTCGTAGTCATCAATTAAATTAGCAACAACAACAAGGATTTTTAATTTGTCCTTAGGAGTAATATTTTGAGAGTTTGAGTTTAAAATATTTGTTAGTGCATCTAATAAATATTTTCTAGTTTCATTATCTTGTACATAACCTGCCTTGGTAATGTTTAACAGCAGATCGATTGCAATCGATACGGATTCTAAATTTACTAATTTTGAATATAACAATGGAAGAACTTTCAAACAAGTTGAGGCAATTAATGTTACTAATTCAACGTACAAATCATCTTGACTTGGGTTTTGAATAATGTTATTACATGCTTGAAGTATCATAGCAACAACCTCTTCCTTAGCTTTTGTGTTGGATAGTAGATCCATTAAAGCATTTGGGGTTTTTAAGTTATCCATATAAATGAACTGATATAGCTCTACCTTAGTAGTCCAATAAGTAATGATATGCATTAAAGAGGATGGTTTTTGCAAATTTTCATCGACAAAGTTATTTAAACGTGGTTTAATAACAATGTTGTGTATATAATCTCTAAAGTTATCCCAACTTAAAACATCACCCATATATTGAAATATACTATCAAGACATTTTAAACCTTGCTGTCTTAATTGTGCTGCAAATTTTTGTTCTGGTAAATCCTTTGATATATTAGAAGTTACAAAATTGGAAACAGCAAGTGAATATAAAAGAGGTTTGATGACAGTTTCGATAACAGTTGAAAATTTAGAACCTAGTACTGAAAATGAATTTCTGACAATATTGTCAAAGCCTATCATTCTCTTCATCGAATTAATTGAGATTTCATTTTCATCGATCTTGAAGCCATTGGAGAAATAGTATTCACTATTGAATTTACTGCTACCTAAAGCAAAAAATTCAATAATATATTCACTCTTCAAAGTAGGTAAAATGGAAAATACTGCATTTTTACGACTTTTCTTAACACCACTTCCATTTGATATTTGTGAACGACCGAATAATATTCTTAGCACATATGTCATTAATTTTCTTTCGTCATCATCTTCAACCACTTTATTATCATCGGTTTCATTAAATTTAGAAATTTGATCTCTAAAAAGAGTATCATCAAGTAAATTTTTCAATAGATCTCTATATTTAATCGAAACTGGTTCTTTATATGCCAATATGCCATCGAATGCTAGCTTTTGTACATCATTATTACCACTTCCTAACAAATTCATTAACCTGGTATGTAATTCATCAGATTTAAACACAGACTTAGGGTTCTTAAATTTCGCAAACACTTTCATCAAAGAGTTTCTATCTTGTTCAAACCATTTAGATGAGTTCATAAAGGTATTATCTTCGTCTTCATCAACTGAATTTTTCTTTTCATTATTAATCAACAAAAATGGGACAATATCTTTAGAATTACGTTCAGCCAATGCGGGCATTAATAACATTATCTTTAGAGCTTGAGATCTTATTGGTACTGGGTAAACTAAATTTCCTCTTTTTTCTTTTGTAAAATCGATTATTGTTGAATCAATAAATGCGTATTTTAACCATATGTTTGATAATTTTACCAATAAATCATTGAATCTGGTAACTGTTACATTCCAAGCTTCCGAGTCATAATCATCTTCCATTCCAGTATCATGATAAGTTAAAGTAAAGACATTATCTGGAGCGATTAGAAGCTTTTTAATCAGACTCCATACCAAGCTTTGGTCTTTGGAATAAATAGTTGGTAATATTTCAAGAACACCTTCCCAAACAGGAGAAAAACGTACTGTCAGTAAACCGAATATATAATTAAAAAAAGCTTTTACTAAAAATTCATCAGTTACGGATTGAAATTGTTCACCCATTTTTCTTATTCTTACGGTTATATCACGAGCATTTTGTAACGTTAAAGGAATTTCTTCAATTATCTTACATTCATTCAATAGCTGAGGTAATTCAGAACCTTGAATGTCCATAACTTTGGAAATTAACAGTAATGTATTATAACGGGTTTTGGAATCAGGTAATGATAAATTAGAAGTCAATTGAAGTATTGATTGTTGGTTATGGTTTAAAACATCTAAAATGCTAGCACTGTTGCTTAAATTGCTCAAAAAGGTATATAACCCACTTAAAAATATACCACTGTTTTGATAAAGTGATATATTTGATAATATGTTTTGTAAAATATCATTCAATTGATTGTTGGTATAATTCGATTTCAGATAGAGTAAAGATCCTAAAGTATCTTTTGTGAAATCATTTTTAATCTGCATTGCCAAGAAACTCATCAATATTTTACTGATAACTGTGGAATCGATTTCCTTCTGTGAATGGTTTAATAAAACAGCATGATAATAAATACCGTAAATATCATCCGCAGAAGATACATCAAACTGTTTTATATTGTTTATTAAATCATTGATGAAATCTTCTGGTAATTTTAAGTTTAATTTTTCAACAATATCTAAATTACTTTCTATCTGTAACAAAAATAAAGCTATTTTTCTTTCATTACCTTTCCAATTATTGCTTACAAATTTATGCAAATTTCTTGAACCGTTAAATGAGATTAATCTTTCGCTGCAAATGTCTAATGCACATGAGAAAAACTCTAAAAATGAATCAGAACCTTTAGTTAGATAAAAATCAAATATTTTTTTATGAAAAGTAGTCATGCATTTAATATCACAATTACGAAACATTGTTGAAAATAAAACTGTCAATAACTTCATATCAATTGATGATATATCATCTAAGCTCATAACACTATCAACAATTTCAGTGATTAGTGTCCAATCAGGGATTTTTTTACCACTTTCAGAGAACACTAATGTACTAATAATTTTAATTATTGTATTCGCAGTTTCGGCTGACAAATTCTCATTTAAGACATCGATTATATCGTAGAACAACGGAGATAAATTATCGGATGATGTATATTTTGCAATGTTTAACCAAACATCACATACCAATGATGCGCTTTTCTTGTTTGAAGATTTCGATAAAGTACCTTCAATCAAAGTATTGTAAATAACTTTAGCTCTTGAATGTAAAGAATCTTGAGTCGATGTTAATGATTCGGTAAATAATATTAATAAACCATCATAAAGTTGCTTCTCATCAGAATCATTTAGTTGATCAAAAGAGAAGGATACAAATTTCTTTAAGTTCTTTAAATTAGATTTTCTAATTAAATATGACATGGCTTCTGCAGAAAATCTTGATAAATATTCTTTGGAGTTAGATAATAATGGAAATAGTAAATTGAAAGTTGGGATTACATCTTCACTTAAAAATTTTGATAAATATTTAAAAACATAAGCTAGACAGTTAAACCCCCATTCGAAAAGAGCGGAATTTTCGAATTGAGATGCAGCATCTAATAATTTAATCAACGATTTTACAGCGAATTCATAGTATGGTATAAAGTCTGGACCCAAGTCATGACAAAATTGAGCTAGCATATCAAGCAATGGTTGTAACGAATTTTCATCATGCAAATCAATGTATTTAATTAATGCGTTTAAAATATCTTTTTGGTGAAATAAAATTTGAGGTAAAGTTTGAATTAAAGATTCAATTTCGTCAGAAAACTTAGTGAAATTAGCACTAAGATTAATTTCTTTCCAATGATCATAACTTGCTAACAAATGAGAAGTTTCAACATAATCATGGGCTCTTTTTGTCAAATTTCTAGCAGGTTCAATCTTAAGGTCATCAATTTTTGCCTTAAACGATGAATATCTGTATCTTTTAGTCGTCTTAGTAGTTACTTTTTGCTTGGCCATCGTTAAAGTTTCTTAGTTAAATTAAATTAGGAAAAGACAGTTCACCTCTTGATGTAATATCAATATATCTATAATATTTTTAATATTATTCAAATATACTACAATATTTCAATGAGAACCAGTAGACTACTTATTATTGTATATTATGAGCTATACTTCGAACGATAATATTAAATACTGATAATATGAAAAAATATTGTTATTCTATAACTGAATGCTACTTTTTAATATAACTATTATAATATTTTTTCAGCTATCTCATCTCATCGCAAAATTTTCACATTTATTTTTGCCGAATTTTTCCATCAGTACTAAATTGACAAAATATGATCTTAAACTTACCCGGCTTTACATTTTCTAAGAATATTAAAAGTTGGATTATTTCATAGTTATCACAGTTAGCACAATGAGTACAGTAAATGTAATCATAATGGAACTTTACTTTATTAATTGTTAAAAAAATTTATATTTACTTTTCTTCTTTTCGAATCATTTTTTGAATTAAAGAATATCCATTTTTATAAAATTATTATACAATTATTTATGCTTCGACAAATTTTTCATACAATTGAGGTTTACTTTGGATATTAATTGTTCCAAATGTTTCTTCTTGAGTTAAATCTATACAACCGGTTGTAGATAATGATAACATTTCAAAAAATGCCTTACTAGCTTCATGTTTAGTTATTGGTGTGTTCTTGTCGCTTGAATTTTCATCATGTTCAACTTCAAGAATGCTTTCAAATGACAATACATTAGAATCCATGAATTGATTTCTCAATAGATGTGCCATTTCTGCTGTTTTTTTAGAGACAACTTCACCAGATACTAGTCTAACTTTATCATCACCGTGTACATTTGAAGCAAAACTATCAATTGAGACTTCAGTAACATCCGGATACGATAAATTTGCATCTAGATTCAATTGTTGATCATCGTTATTTTCTTCATCATCTAATAAATTATTATTTCCGCTATCTGAGTGTATCACTATATCATCTTCAGCAAAGCTCATATTCATTTCTAAAACATCATGTAGTTGATCATCTAACTTTAATCTTTTAGAATCAAATTGAATATAATTTTTAACAACATCGATTGGTATATGATGCATATTCTCCATAACCTCTTCCATTAATCTTTTTTCTGTAAGTCTTACCATGTTATCTTCTTGTTCATCTGCTTGGTCATTGATAATTGAATTTTCACTTGTGACATTATCGTTTTTTACTATTTCATCTTTTAGTTCTATTTCAGGATCTTCTATCAATTTTCTAGCATTCACTAATTCAGAATTTCTTAAAGGCTTTAACTTTCTAATTGGGACAGAATTATCTTGTTCTACATTTGCCATACCTTGTTTGTCTTCTTCAAATTCTTCTTCAGCAATTGGATCTTTACCAATATCCAGGTCGAATCCGAAGTCAGTCGGTTGTTCCATTTCTGAAACCATGCTTGCTCTTCTACCAACTTCGATCGATTTATCTATATTATCTTGGTTATTTAAATCATTGTTAACGCCATCCTCAGTGATACCTAAATCCCAGTCTATATCGTTGTTAATTTCAATATTTTCTGAATCTAATGGGAAACCTGAATGTTGAGCCATATGGGATGGTTTTGAGATATCATTTAAAGTACCATTGATTTGAGATAAATGAGAACCAGTACCTTCTAACCAACTACCTGTCTTTAGACCATCATTGAATTTTTCATTGGCATTAGTATTGTTATTGTCATCATTTAAATCGAAATCTAAATCTAAGGCAGAAGAATGATAATTTTCTAATTCATTGTCAGGATTAAACCTTCTACCTATTTCAATTGAAGTATCCCATGCCATGTTATTGTTTGAATTCATGGCATTATTACCTAAAGCAGCACCTGTAACTTTTCTTTCCATTGAGTTACTATTATTGATTAGATTATTGTTAAATCCTTCTGGTATAGATGTTTCATTTAAAAATTCTAAACCAGGGGTACTTAAAACATCGTTTTCAGTGACTTGATCTTGTAAAAATAATTGATCTATTCTTGCAATTGTATTTTCTTTACTTAAAGTCATAGAAATTCTTTGATTTGATTTGAATAATGAACTTATCTTGATTAAAGCATCTTTAATATCAGATAATAAGAAAGTAGCTTGTTTTGAATAAACTCTTACAATACCTTGTAATAATTCACCTGAAGTTCTTAAAGTAATATTACTAATAGATTCTTCGCTATCATTTAATACATTCCCAATATTTTTTAAACCGGATATTTTAGCAATTTCATCAACTGATTCAGAGATATTTGTCTGTAAAATTGAGCCTCTTGAAATATTAGACATATTAGAGGCCAACCAAACTTGAGCCAAAGGACCATTCTTTGTTGATAATTGAATTGTTGTAGAATATTGATTAGACATTTCCTTTTTTAATATTTTTAATATTTTTAATTGGTTTTTTAAAAAAATAAATTGTTAGCAATTATATTATGTTGTTTTTAATATTATCAAAAAATGAACGCAAAATATATTTTATCACTTAAAAAAAAAATTAGAATTAATATTATCAATTATTAACTTGATTAATTAATAAATATAGCGTGTTATTTTTTTTATTTGTTTAATTATAGTTTGTTTAAATAAGCAAAAATTAAAAGCAATTTGAAATTAAATAAATCTTTGATCTAAATCTGAAGTTTGTACGCGTTCAAATAATTAATTAATACAATTGATTATTGGTTTCTTCTTAAATATAAATAAACATGAAGCTTATAACAAAGAATCACTAATATGTATAAATATAAATTAAATTTAATAATGATAACAACAAAAATAAATAATTATTATTATTTGTTTATTTAATAGTTACTGTTTTTTTTTTTCATTTGCGTATTTATTTTTTTGTTATTTACATTTTTCAGATCTCATTGAGACGCGTAATGAAAATTTCGAAAAATTGTATATTAATATTTTTTTTTTTTTCAACATAGTGAAAAAAATATGCTAACCAAGATAATCTTCATACAGAAAGACAAACGAAACAAACTGAAATTTCGTAATTTATTTTAGCTAAATTAGGTTAATATCTATTTTAACCATAACGATTATATTTGAATATGAAAAATGTGTTATGAAATAGAATTAATTAATTTAAATAATTTCAAATATATATCAAAATATAAGAATTTTTAATTTTATTAAAGAATATATATATATATATATATGATATATAAACATGTAAGAAAAAAAATAGATATATGTAGTATTGTATTTTCTTATGTTTCTGAATATAATAAAAATTGAATTGCTTTTAAATGACCTTGAAATATTCACAGTTATTATTTTAATATTCTTGTAAGTTTAATATATGTTTTTTCTTCCTTTGAATTAAGTTTTGAAAAAGAAAAAAAAGACAATATAAAAGAAAAAAATTAAATCAATTTTAGATAGTGGGGGGTGGGGCTGGTCACATTTTTGCAAAATATTGTAGTAATAGTGATATTAAAATTAAATAATAGTTTAATAAGAAAAAAACAAAACATTATTTTAATGCGGCTTGCAAAGCTTCTAAAACTTCAATTTGAATAGCAGCTTCTGCAGCAATTTTTTCGTCAGAAGATGCTTTATTTTTATTAGCTTCAACTAATAAATCTTTAACATTTTCACTAGAAAATGAATCTAATGGGAATGCTTCTACAGATGTAATCGATAAAGTTGAATCAGGTTGAACAGTTGCAAAACCACCTGATACAAAATATTTTTTAGTGGCAGATTTTGTTGCATCTTCGAATATTTCAACAATACCTGGAATCAATTGTTCAGCCATTGGAACATGATTTGCTAAGACACCAATTTGACCAGATTTAACCGGTAAATTAACTTGAGTAACTTTAACATCTTTAAATAGAATTTCATGAGGTAAAGCAAATTGTAATTTTAAAGCTGAAGTTGATGCAGTTGCATCAGCATAATAACGTTTAGAAACAGTTTTTGTGATATTAGTTAAAGCAGATCTTGAACTTAGACGAAACATAATTTGATTTAATATATTTGTATTTTCTTACCTTATCAATCCCTTATTTCTTTAAACTTAATTTATAAATAGAAAAATTTTCCCAATATTATACTGTCTTTTTTTAATTTAATATATTAAATGAATCAAAATAAATTTTTATATGTTATAATTAATATTACTTAAATTCGATTAAACAAAAATTAATATATATATATATAATAGAAAAGCAAAAAAAGGTTGATATTACTTTATATTAAATTATTAATGATATTATATAATGAAAGTAATATTAATTATTGTATATTAGAATCATCTTATTTTTCAATTCTTAATATTTTTCCTTTCTTACTATTTCACCCTTTAGCCCATATTATAAATTTTCATACTACAAAAAAATAAGATAATAATATACCATAATTAAAATTAATTATGGTATATTATTTTCCTAACACTATATCAAAATAAAACCATATGAATTTGAGAGACACACCCATCTCTCCCCCCCTCCTCCTCCCTCTCCCATATAGTAAAAATTAACAAACCAATTAAATAAAAATGTAGAATGTGTCATTTAGAACGAACATAGATAACTATGTAGAATACTTGATAATTAATTTATTTTTTTAACAATATTTAATTGGTTCTTTCTCTGTGACAGTTTCTTTGTGATTAAAAAAAAAAAAGACATACATACACATAAAGAAAAATAACCTGATATTGTGAGTCCGGGTAATTATATTTTCTTTTTAATTTAATAATGTCATTTAATAATAAATATCTAATTTATTTATTTCTTCTGTCCACAAATTTTCATATGCAATAGTAGATATTGAATATAATATAATATAATGCAGCTACATATATGTTTTTTAAAAAACTAAAATTAATGCAGTTGTGCTTGAGATATTAATGATTTTAAATTTTTTATTAATATTAATTATTTCCATAATATTTATTTTTTAAAAACATTATTGTATTATGTGGTTATAGTACAATGTCAGATGATAGGTGGTATAACGTCAGAGTTGGTAAAGATATAATAATTACTTATTATTATATTCGTTATATTCAGATGGGAAGCGCAAAGCAAAATCGGATCTTTTTATTATTATTCAAGCTTGTTTTTCTTCTAAATATTTAAATACAATATAAACTAGGACTTTGGAAATGGTAAATTCTCTTTCACCATGCCCTCTTTATATATCAGTTATTTCTGAATTGATTAATAATACAAATAACTTTGAATTACTAATTCAATTAGTAATAGTAAATGACTGTTCAGAGATCATCTTACAACAAAAATTGTAAATTATCTGGCAACTTGGCCGAGTGGTTAAGGCGAAAGATTAGAAATCTTTTGGGCTTTGCCCGCGCAGGTTCGAATCCTGCAGTTGTCGAATTTTTTTTAATATTTTTGAATATCTTTCTTTTCCGTATGCGTTCAAAATTTAATATTTTTTTTTTCCACTATTAACTTAATTTTTATAAGGTGGCAAAACTAATATATTAACAATTAAAATATTAAAAATTGTATATTAGTCAAAGGTAGATATGTTTGTTTTAAGTAACAAAATTCAATCAATTACTTCTGTCATAATTTAGTATCTTTTGCATTTTCTTTTTTTTGATTTATGAAAAATGTTTTCAATTTAATATTTTTTATTATTTATGTTTTGTTGAATGTGTCAGTTATTCACTTATTCATTAAATTACATTTGTATCATGGATATCCTTGAGTAATTTAATTCATCAAATAAATAAATTTAAGGTAAAAAATATGCGATTTTGAGTTAATTAATAACTTATTTTTTTTTTATAATATTACTTGTGATAATCGATTTTTTTATATAGATTTTAAATATATGTTGATATATACTAATAATGCAAAGTTTCATTTAAACTAAATAACCTCAAGTAGATATTGATATTATACATTTTGTAATATAAACAATAACGTTTAATTTTATTTTATCCTTTTTTTTGTAGTTAATCGTTACAATCTTATCATCATCATCATATCTTAAATAATATAATATAATAATAAAAATTGTATATGCTTAAGTAATTATATTTTGTTGTAATCATCGATTTCGGCAATACAATGACTTAGATACATTTAATTTATTTTCTAGAACAAAACAAAACAAATTTATATATTATAAAAAAAAAGAAACGATTTTGGTTTTTTTATGGGTTTAAGTGAATTTTAACACACTTCCCCTTTTTGATGTTGTTAACCATTACCTATCAGGGACCCATTGCAAGAACCGTACACAGCTTTAATACGTCAACTATAATGTTTTAAATTTTTTTTTTTAAAAATATCTAATACATCCCAAAGAGGAAATTTTAAGATACCCGAGAAAAATAAAAATTTTATATTTTTTCTTTCATTTTTTTTTTAAAAAAAGAAAAGCAAAAACGTTACGCGTAGATCTCTGAGGAATCTGGAAGTCTGTAGAAATGTAATAAACGGTACATACTCAATACCTTCCTCACACTAAATTGTATGCAATGGAATTCAAGAGGTAATTATAAAACATAAAACAAAAAAAAAAGTAATATGTAAAATGTAAAATGTAAAATGTAAAATGTAAAATGTAAATAAAATTGTACTGAAACTGAATTTTTCCACTAGGCTTTTATTTTCATGAATGAATCAGTACTTCTAAAAAGACAACCAAAATAATTTATTTTTTATTTAAATAAAAAAAAAGCTAAATAAACTTTTTATACGTTGAAAAGAAGGCCTCGAACAAAAATTTAAATATGTTCGAAAATAAGCCCTAGTCTGAGATATATGAATGCACAATTTATAATTTTGTTAAATAACCAAAATAAAAGATATTGAAACAAAAAAAATAATTTTTTTGTATTTTATAAAGCTTAATATATTAAACGGAAATTGATTTATTTTAATGATACTTAAATGAACTATTATCACTTCTTCAACTTAAGAAACTCCGAAATTCCGGGTTTTTTCGTTGTATAATTAATTAAATTTAAAGTTTTTAAAAATAAATTTTTTATTGTTTTTTTTTTGTTAACAAAGTTCTTTTGTACCAAAATTTTAATACTAATTTTTAAATCACAACGTTTTATCCACAAACGAAACTCCTATACTGTATATCTCCATCCACCTTCTTAAATAAAATATTAAAAAATAATTAAAGCAAATAGAAATGACACTAAATAAGAAGTACAAATAATCCCCCTCTTTGTTTTATTTTCATATACATTTTATATTTTATATTTAAATTTTGTCTCTATTTTAATAAACAAAAATTTTTACAGAACAAATTACTGATGCTCAAGTTAAAAAACAAAACAAAATGAAATTAAAATTATGAATATAACATATTTTCCACTATATTCAAGAAATTTCTTTTTCACTTTAATGAATAATATAATGAATTATGAAAATAATATTTAACCATTAAACTTGCAAATTTAAATATAATACACGAACAATACGAATTCCAATTTTTTTTTCTTAATAATTCATTTCCGTTTTTGATAATATTACTTCAATAAAAAAGAACAACTAAAACAACAAAGTTATAACCAGAAGTTAATTATATATTTTAATGTAGCTTAAAATCTATTATTGTTGAACCAATAGATCAAAATTAATATTACAATAATAACAAAATAAAATAAAATAAAATAAAATAAAATAAAATTGTGGATATATCTTAAATCGTATTATACAAACCAAAATATATCTTAAGTCCGATCGGAAAACTTTCCTAAAAAAAAATAATTATCTCAAATTAATTTCTTTTATTTCTCTAAAAAATTAATGTTATATAAAATCTCACAAGTATTCATGCGCTACTTAATTCTTCCAGCACTCTTGCAGTTTCCATTTTACTAAATTGAGAATTTCCTGCATTCAAATAGATTTAAATTTCTTCAAAATAATTATAAAAAAATATTGAATTTGCGCGGCTGCATCTAATAAACATTTAATTTTTTTTAAAAAACATGACCGTCGGTTCGCTTTCCTTACAGATAAAAAAAACAAAACGGAAATGTTGTAAAGAAAATCCTCGAAGAAAAAATAAGTATTAATAAAAAGAAATTACAAGATAATAATCCCACTCTTTAATTTTAAAGGAAAATAATTATGTATAATATGCGATAATTTCTCTTGAAATAATATAAATTTATACTATCAATATTTTTTAAAGTTTTTTTTTTTTTAATTTATTTAGCGTTTCTTCTAGATAGGTTTCTAATTCCGTGTAGTATAATATTTCGAGGTATTTCAAAAGAAAAACAATTTTATGCTTTAATTTTGTCAATTTCGTTAATTCTTTTTAATGGTTAATAAATATATATTAAAAAAAAGTTAAATTTCGTATTAATTTTTGCTTCTGCATATTCTATTAATAAAAAAAATTAAACATAAAATTATTTTAAAAAATAATTCTCCTAAATTATTTATAAATATCTTAATTTGGTTATTTAACATTACTCACAATTTTTAAACTTTAAATTATAACATTACAAGAAAATTAAAGCAACAACAGTGTAATTTATGCATGTTTTTATTTAGAAAACACACATAATGAAATTTCGTATTTAACATTTTTTTGACTTATATAACAATTTTCGTCTAAAGATCTCTTAGACGCTCGAGGAAAAAACCACTTAAATTTTGTTATTATGGTATCTCTGCTTCCTAATTTATAGTTTATCTGCTTAGATTTCACTGTACTGTTTCATGCTCTTATTTTGTTTCCGTTCTTCCTTTTCTAAAAATTTCGTGATATTTTTATTTTATTTCATTTTAATATTTTTTTTTTTTAATACTTTTTTATTTTTGTTTATGCATGATAATAACTACCTGTGGTACCATAAATTGTTATTAGATTTTTTTTTTTATAAATTTATTATGATATCTTTATTGTAAACCAAGGTTATTTATCTACGCCGCATTAATCTGGGTTTTAAAAATGTCAACTTAAAACCAAAAAATTTGAAATTTCATGAAAAAAAAAAAAAATTGGTGTAATTTTAATATTAATTCAAATATTAATTTTAATCGAAATTATGAATTTAAATATAATTTCCTATCCAATCACTTCATAATATTTATATATATATATAAATCTAATTTATTTAATATATTTTTCTCTTTATAAGTTTCATTATATTTTTTTTCTTGTTACATGACAGAAAATAACTTCATTTTTGAAAATAAAAAATTTACATTAAAGTAATGTGACTTTTGAATATAACAAGACTATTTTTTTGTTATTTCTTAAAATCATTCAAAAGGTAATAATTAAAAAAAAAAAACATTGATTTTATTGATATATTATACAGGTTTTATCTTCTTTTTTAAAAATTAAAATTATAGAGACAATATCCATTTTTTTTTGTTTTTGTTTTAAATTCCAAGTGAAACTAATTTCAATACTTTAATTAAAGTTAAATTTTAAAAATATAAAAAGTTAAAGTTTTGGAATTTAAGATTCAAATGAATAATAAATGTGTTAATAGATTTTATTTTTTTACTAGAATAAGAATTTTTCATTTACATTAGAATCGAATAATATATTAATTATATTTTTAAAAAGAAAACAAGAACTCGAATATAAATTATTAAGTAATTTTTAATTATCTTATTTTGTTTAATAATAAGAAAGGTATTATAAATTTATTAACAAAGAAGATATAATTAAAATCACTACTGAATAAATTCAAAAATTCAATTACCTTATAATATAATATATCTGTTTCATTATTTATTTTTCAGATTTTTCAGATATAGCAATTTCATTATTTGGTGGGTTTTTTTTTTCAAATTCTTTAGTTATTTCAATTATATTCTAGTTAATAGTATTTAAAATCTACTACATTCTCGCGACTTTCTTTTTTTTTTTTTTTTCATATATAATATCAAATTGAAAGTTCAACATTAAACACATTTAAAATAAGGTTTTTAAAAGATACAAATTTAATATAACAAGGCTATTTAACAAAATATTTTACTATTTAAAGAATAAAAAATGCGCAACTCATCTAACAATACTAATACACCAGTTGCTGAAGCAAATATCAACGATATAATCGCGGCATCTAATGAATATCAAAATAATAATACTCCTTCTAACTCAATGAATTTAACTACTGATGACAATAATGAACAGCTACCCTCAAATTTAGTTACAACAAATAATAATATAAAGCCAACAATTGTAAAAAATAATCAGATGATACAAAAACGCGATAATAATGAAAATGTAACTCTGCCGCCGTTCTCAAGTTTAAATTTCGGTGAAGTAATTACTACTCGAGAAAAAGAAATGAGCCAAACTAATTTACAAGATCCAACTTTGCATTTAAATCTAAAAAATAATCATCCACTCGTACAGTATCAAAGGCCATTCACACCATCAGTTGATCTAAATTATTCAAATAACAATACACCCAATTTCCAATTTAATATTAACAATCGAGATTATTTACAAGGAAAAGATACTTTCTCAACAGATAATTTCAGATATAGTGGTCCTAATTTAGGGAATAGTTATGGAAAACAATTAAGCATGTTACCATCACAATCTTCCACACAACAACCAGGTGGTACATATGTAGGGTCTCAGTATGGTATTCATAATCAAACATATATTCAAAACAATAGGTGTTGTAATAATAATCATGGTAATTACCCATGTAATAATGTTAGCCATTTAAAACAAGATACTCCTACAGAGTCATATATGATACCAATGTATCAAACAGATTCGGTTAATTCATTAAGATCACATAATATAACACCATTTTATCCAAATCCAAATAATAATAATATAATTCCTGCATATAATCCCATAACACCAAATACAGCTGAAAATGAACAAAATGTTAAAATCACGTTAGAAAATTTACATTACTACAATGATAATAAAGCCAACCTTTATAGAATTGATAAATCAAATGAAATGAAGATTAATAAACTAGGTAGTAATAATGATACCATTAATAAATCGAATATTAGTGATTTAATTAATCCAAAATCCAATGAAAAATTGAAATTAGAAAGGATTAAACTTCCTAATATAATTAATTATGATACTTATTTGAACAAGAATGAAAAGATATTTACTGAAAAGGAGAAATTATTAAATGAAACTGAAAATAATGAAATTAAATCAAAAGTAAATATTTTGGTTAATAATTCTCCGTCGGATATAAAGAAAGGCAAAAAAAAAAGAAAGAAACGTGCAGTGCATCAATGTCCGATATGTAATAGAATAACTACAAGATCATATTCATTACATGCTCATATGCTTGTTCATACAAAGGATAAACCATTTAAATGTGAATGGGATGGTTGTGGAAAAGCATTTAGTATTAAAAGTAATTTAAGCCGACATATGAAAATACATTTAAGGAAACAAAATCAATTAAAAAATGTGAATAATAATGAAGGTAAAACTTAAGTTTAAAGGTAAGGGGAAGACAATAAAACAAATGAAATGGAATAAAGACGAATAATGATGAATGTCATTTTTTCTGATCTGCTTGTATATATTATATTTTTTTTTCTTTATTAATTAATAATGAAAATGGAAAAAACCGACAAACAAACATATAAATAATTAAAAGAAATATTTTTAATAAACATTAAAGTTATATTTTAATTTCAGTCAAGCTTTCATTAACTTTTTGCCTTAATATTAAAAACAAAAGAATAGTACCTGTGAATAATATACAATTATAATTGAATATTTTTAATTAGAACATAATTTAATATATTAAAAAAAAAATATTGCCATTTTAAATGAAATCGATGATTTTTTTGATTCATCACCAATCTGTTTTTTCAATTTCCTTTCACTGGTATAATCTTTTATAATTTTACATTTATACAAAGCATCTAAAGATAATAAGATTTCATTAGATTTGATAAAAATAAAAAAGTCATATATATATATATATATTCATAATATATATAAGATTAATTATATATATTTAAAACCATACTATTTATTTTCTGAGATATATATATAATAAATTTATTACAGTGTTAAGATTTGTCTTTAATTTATTCGCGTCATTTATTTTTCGCATTCATTAAAAAAGAAACAAACGAACAAGAAATATCCGAAAAATACATTCTACTGAAATTTCTCTGATATGATAAAATTTTTCCGGATATCTCTCTGAATTTTATACAGCATTACAACGGAAAAACATAAGGAAAAATATTATTTTTATTAAAAAAAAAAGGAGAGGGTAAAAGGGCATTTAGAATTTGTACGATTTGGTTGCCAAGAACCACAACGATTTGTTTTAGGATTACAACATAAAAAGAAAATATACGTAAGCAACTATTAAAAATTCTGACTAATCTTATATTACAATACTGGGTTTAAAAACTAACTGTAATGAAAATAATAATTTTATATCTTAACATATCACGAGATAACAATATTATTTCTATGTAACCCTCTTGATATAAAGAACTCAATTTTTTATGCATTTTTGTTCTAATGTGTAAATTATAACTAAAATATTTTTCATTGACAATTAATTAATCATAAAATTATGAATTGATACACTTTTGTAATATCCATCAACTGAAAACAAATACATATATTACAAACCACTTCTTGTTCAAGAAAAAACCAAACAATATCACATGTCTTATAACATTTAAATTATTAAAAAAATGGAATAACTTTAGAAGGCAATTTAATATGTGTCTCTCCATAGAATAAATTAAAGTATTAATACATTAACACAACACGAAAATGAAAAAAAAAAAAAAACATCATATCGTACATTAGATCATTTTTACACTATAAATAGTTTATAATATATAATCATTTATAAATCGGTACTTTAATTTTATTTAAAAGTGAAAAAAAAAATAAATGTCTCTCCTAAAAGTTTTCGTTTCTTTTTATTGTATGTTTTTGTACTCGCATGATTTTGTACAGTAATAATCACAGTGAATAAAAAAAACAACACAACAGATTAGTTTTTTTTTAAACATTTTTTTTTGTAAAAAAATTGTGTACACCTAAAATATTAAGGAAAACTAATAAAATTCACGTCGATCAACCAGATGTGAATTTCTATAAGTAGTAAAAAAAGAAAAAATAAAAAAAAAAGACAAATCTCATGTCTAGTAATGAGTACCAAGCAGAACATAAAATTATATGAAATAAATATTAAAAAAAAAAAAGATCAATTGGTACTCAACAAAGCAGTAATACATTAACAGATAAATAAAATAATTTTAAATAAATTAATGACGTTGTAAAAAAACCTGTACTTTTATAGAAGAAAAAAAAATTGACAAAAATTTAATTCATAATTAACTTATGCATAAAAAGCAGACAAACCTAAAACAAAACAATAAGTCTCTACTTATAATTGTCTAATAAAAAAAACACATATATAAATTCGATTGCTAAAAAATTTTCCCTTCCGTGGAACAGGACCAAAAAACCAAAAATAATTTTTATTTTTCAGAATCTCATTTTAATTTTAATGAAAAAAAAACAAAGGTACAAAAACAATATAAAATTATAAATTAATTTATTCCTCCAATTGTTATATTCCTCTTTTTGCAACAATGTACTGATTGTTCTCCAAACACATTACAGACGAACAAGAACAAAAAAAAGAAATTAGCTTATTTTAAAGAAAATATCCTCAACTCCACCGCATTACTTTAACAATTTCATAAACATTTTATTTTTCCCTTGAGTTAAAATTAAAAAAAAAAAAGATATTATGATAT
Source organism: Tetrapisispora taiwanensis (nom. inval.) (assembly GCA_030573835.1). NCBI lineage: Eukaryota > Fungi > Ascomycota > Saccharomycetes > Saccharomycetales > Saccharomycetaceae > Tetrapisispora > Tetrapisispora taiwanensis (nom. inval.). The sequence continues at coordinate 133,000 of JAJMDZ010000024.1, forward strand.
ACGTTTATAATTTCTTTTTATTGTTTTTATACTGATGTTTTTGTGGAGTTTTGTATACTCCATAAAAATGTTTTTTTAGTAGTATTTCTTCTAAGATACGCACCTAGAATAAATATATTCATTACTAATATACATTTCTGAACAAAGTAATAGTTTATTTGGGATGAGTATGATGTTATACTGTGGTTTCGTGCTGTCTCTCTCTTATTTTATTTCTTTTCTTTTTTTTTGTGTTTGTGGTATGTGTTTTTCATTGTTCGTAAAAATTGTAATTAACTACAACTAACAATTATAACAATTATAACAATTATAACAATTTATAACAATTTATAACTCATTTCGGATTCTCCTTACCTGTTTATCTAAGGTTTCTTAACAATTATCATTTATTCCTTGACATAATTGTTAATTTAATTGTAAAATTATTTTCAAAAAAATAAAAAATATCGAAAATAAATATATGTACTTAATAATTTAATAATTTAATAATTTAATAAATTATTAATTAATAATACATTCTTTTCAAGTTAATAAAGATTATGTACATTTTTCAAATTTGAAATAATTTTTTTTCATTGACATTGATATCAATTTTAAAAAATTTTCTTATATTCTCTAATGTATTAATATTTTAAAGTAATTAAAAAAAAAAATTTTTTTTCATATTGTTAATTTTAATATGGACATTTCATAAATTGTCTTTCAAACTCTAAATACAAAAATTATATAATACTATACTAAAATTCATTTTGGAAAAAAAATATAAAAAAAATATAAAAAAAATATAAAAAAAATTTAATTCCGGGATATATAAGAAAGTTATCATTTCAAAATATATATTTCAGATTATTTTTTAAATTAATTATACTTAACAAAATAAAGAGAATCAAAACAAATCATTTCTAAATTTTTTTTTAAGTATTATGGATTATTATAGAAGTAACAATGGTCATCATCCAATTAAAAATGAATCAAACAATTTTAATCAAATGAATATGTACCAAGAAGATCCAACTAATTATAATTCTAATTCTAATTCAAATTCAAATTCAAATTCAAATTCAAATTCAAATAATCAACATGTTTATACAAATGTACAATTACCATCGAATTCAAAAGCTTATGAAAGAAATCATGGTCCAAACTCAAGTGGTTCACGTAAAGGTTTATTAACACCAACTACAATGAATTCAAATTTAAATTTAAATCAAAATGAAATGTCTTCTTCATTATCACAAAATTATACTCAGTATACTCCTACTTTATCAAAACAAAAAAATCAACAAATCACTGTTTTACCAAATCAAAATTATATGCAACAACATCAATATTATAAAGTTAATCAAAATATTAAAGATTTAAATGAAAATCAAAATAATTATATTCAAAATTCGCATCAAGACCAAGACCAAGATCCAGATCAACAGCATCAAGGATATCAATCTCAACGTTACCAATTACAACACCATCAATTATCATCGCACCAACAACAACTGCCTATTAAAAGTGAATCATATATTTTAATGGATAGTAGTAAAGAAATGATGAGTCAACACTTTAATAGCAATGATTCTCTATCATTGAAGAATACAGATTCAAAATCTTTTAATAATCCAAGATCAGCTAAAAAGAGAGTCTCTAGAGCTTGTGATCATTGTAGAAAGAGAAAAATTAAATGTGATGAAAAGAAAGATCCAAAAAAGAATAAATGTTCAAACTGTATTAAATATAACGCTGAATGTACTTTCAAAAATTGGGAACATAATGATGCTATGGCTGCTGCAAATTTATTACAAAGAAGTTTACCAAAAGAACAAACAAATTCTACTTATAAAGTTAAAAAGAATTCTAAAAGTGATGATGATTCTCCAATTCCTCAAAAATCCCCTGATTTGATATCAAAATCAAATTTAAGTAAAATTGAAAAAATTGATAAAAAAGTTTCTACTTTAACTGAACATATAGGTAAATTAGAAGATTTAATAATAAAATTAACAGAACAAACTTCTAAAAATATGAATAATGATAACCATTTGAATGTAGCACCAGATAAATCTGCTTCTGAACAATTGACTTTGAAAAAAACTGATGAGTTCGCTTTACTCAATGGTCAAAATAATATAATTACTAGTTCAAAAGTTTACACTACATCATTATTAACTTCTCAAAAATTAATGTGGATGTTATACACATTATCAAGAGGTCAAAGAGTTAGTGAAACTAAAGCTCAAGAATTAATTAAACCAATTAAAGATATTTTATCCGTGTCATTAAAATGGTATGTATTACAATCAAAAAAATTAATGGATTTCAGTTCTCCAATGACTATTAATAATAAAACTTGTTTGAATCCATTGCCGTCAAAGGAACAAGCCAAAAGATTGTTAGAAAATTTTAGAGCAACTGCATTATCCCATGTAACAAGTATTATTGGTTTAGATGAATGTCTGAATATAGCTGATAGATATTATGATTCAGTTGGAGGAAGACACTCTTTATCATACTCAGAATTATTATTATTAAATGTTTGTATTTGTAATGGTTCTTCATTAACACAAATGATGAAAAGTAGTGATTACTATTTAAGAAAGGATAAATTTAATCCAAATAAGAAAGAACTTAAGATTATCGAAAGTAATTGTTTGTTAAACTCAATGTATTATTATAATAAATTAACTATATTAAACGAAGGTGTTAAGACTTTACAAGCTTTGTTGTTGTTAAGTAGTTACTTACAAACAAATGTCAACATCGAAGTCTCATTAGCTGTTTTAGAAACTGCAATTAGATACGCTATGAAGATGGGTTTACATAAAAACTCTTATTATACTAACTTACCACTAGATGCTGTTATGAGAGGAAGAGCAATTTTATGGCGTTGTTATTCAAAGGATAAATCTTTTGCATTGATGTTAAATAAGCCTCCAATTATGAGACCAAGTGATGTGGAAATATCTGCTGATAATGCATATCTAGAAGTAATCAGGGACTTAATCCATCATAGCGGATCTCCAAGAGATATTGAAGAAATTGACAAATTGGATAATTTAAAAGATACACTAAACTTTATCATTAGATTCTCCGAATATGTTCCATTGTTCATTTCTTATTTTGCAACTATTTTAACGGAAATAGAAACAAAAATATATTTGGAGTGTTTTTCAATAGATAGTTTCGTAAACAAAAGTTTCGAAGAAAATTTAGAAAAGATATTAAGTTTAAGATCTTCTTTAATTGATTGGGAAGAAAATTTACATCCATGTGTAAATACCAAAACCTACAAACAATGTCTATCCACATTATACGTTCAAACATTTGATGGGAATCCAGCTTTATATTTTGAAGTTGCTTGTTTCCGTGTTCTAGGTTGCCATTTCCATTACTATTATTTAAGAGTAATTATTGGTTTATTAGGTACCTCATTTTTAATTAATAACCAAGAGGCTCTTTTAAATTCTAATTATGATATCGTAGCAATTTATGATTTATTTAGAAATGATTCTTTACAACATAGTATTAAAATGTTAGAATTGTTTCAAACTTTTGATTATCTACCTTATGTTAATGATGAAATTGTTTATTATTTTTTAACTGGTGTCTACGTTATTTTATTCTATATTGTAGAACACAGTGGTAACAAAGCCAATGATAATGTTTTACAATTAATTAATCTATTCAAAGTTACTCATACTCATATTGTAGGTGAAAATCAAGAAGTATTTAATGGTGATAATATGAAATGGAATGTTGGTTTATTCTTCTACACATATCTGTTACAACAATTGTTGAAATATTTCAAAGTTAAAGATAACAGTACAGTTTTAGAGGTGGATGTAAGCCCATATACAAAAGTTTTAGAAAGAATTCTTGAAAATTCTAGAACTATGAAAAATCATGTTGCTGATGAACTATACAATTTGATGAAAAAGAGTAATTCTTCTCCTTATGGAGATTTTTCTTTCAATGATGATAATGAATTTTTAGATAGATCTTTTGAACAAGATGAAGTATTAGCTAACCCGTCTATCACATTATTTAGAGAACTAGAGAAAAGTAGTTTAATTGCATTAAAATCAAATAAACCACTATTCAATATGAGTTATTATAATTCCACACCTACTACACCAACGTCTGCATTAAGAGATAAGAAAGCTTTATTTAAAAATGATAATTCGCTATATGCCGTTGAGCCAAAGATTTTTACTAATATGATTACAAATTTAACATCGATTTCATTTGAACAACAAGGTTTCAGTGATTTAGATATAAATAACTTCATTGATGAAGAAATGTTTCAACAATTATTCCAAGTTGAATTTTCAGATCCGTTCTGGCATCATAATTTATTTTATGATAGAGAATTTTATTTCTCTGAAGCAATTATCGATAGTCAAAAGAAACCAAAGAATGCTATGCTTTAAGTACTCTATCATAAAAAAAGTATTAACAAGTTAATTAAAAGCAAATTTTCCGTTTTTTAAAAGTTGGTTATTGTATTCATATAATAAACTGAAGTAAAAAAAAACATATTTTGATAGTTATATTTTTTTTTTTAAATGCATTAAAAATAATAAATAGTTATATAATGAATGAAATATTATTATTAAATATTTTAATATTTCAAAAAATCAATCAAATGAATCATTGTGTTTATGTCTGGTATTTGTATATGAGTGAATGGTAAAAATAATTTTTTTTTAAAATTATGTTAATTGTTCTATATTGTTTTCATTATTAAATTTTTTTTTAATATTATTAATTTTTCGACTTTTATTATAATAAAAAAATTGAATAAAAATAATAAAATCCATTACTAATGTACCTGAACTACCTAATAACCATGATAGATTCACTAGAATATAAAATGGTTCTAATGAAATCGATAAAACTGAAATAATGAATGTGCTATTACCTAAACATGCAAATAAAAAAAATAAAAATGAAACACCTTCACAAGATTTTCTTTGATAATTTAATAAAATTTGTGGAACTCTTGAGCCTAAATATAAAATTGCACTCAAATAACCAAATAATTGTGCTAATAAATTTAATTCTAATTCAGGTTTTTCAATATTACCTGGATTATTATCATTATAATTATATTTTGAACAATATTGAATATACCAAGTTAAAAATCCACCAAAAATAACAGAAAATACTATTAAAGTATCACTTATCACATTTTTCTTCTCTTTTTTAAACAAATCATTTTGTAAACTTTCATTATCATTTTCGTTATCATTATTTGTAATATTCTCATCAATAGAATTATATTGTGATTCTGTATTGATATTTGTACTATCATTATGTGAAATTAATAAAGGTTGTTGTTCATTAAATACATCTTGTAAAATAGTTTCATTCATTGGATTTGCTGGTGAGAAATTAATTAAATTCAAATTTTCTTCAACTTCAGTACCATACCATAAACATTGTAATAATAATAAAATATCAGCTAGAGTATAGTACGCAGCTAAAATGATCATAGTTGGTAATAAATGTTGTAACATCGAACCTAATAGATTAAATACATCACCAGCTAACCATAAAACGACAAATAATAATGATAAACCTTCAGCAGATTTTCTTTTAAAATTTTCATAAAGTTGTGGAACAAATACAATCACCCAACATGCAATAGATATTGAACCTGTTATTTCAGATATATTTTGTGCATTCCAAACAATAGGCACTAATTTCATTATTAATAATACTTTCTATTCTAATATTTTTTTATTTATGTATTTATCTTAATCTTGTTTTCTAATAATAACAATAAATGTATTTCAACTTACTTCTTTTTATATCAAAGTTAATAAAATGAAGCTCAAACCTTCTTTCTTTTCTTTTATTAATCTCCGAAAATAATATTTTTTTTTTTTTTTAAATTTTAAAGTTTTTCAAGCATTAAATATACTTTTATATAATGAAATTAAATACAAAATACCTTTAAAATTTTGTATATATTTGAATATAAAGAGTTTAACCTAATCTATCTATATATATTTAAATGTATTAAGCATTTTCTAAATTTTTTGTTTCATTTAATTCATCAGTTAATTCAATTTTATTATTTGATTCATCGATAAAATTTGGTATATTTAAATAATTTGGTATCGTTGTCGTTGTATTATTTTCAGTTAAATTATTATTTTCAATTAAATCTAATTCATTAATGTCATTTAGTGCATCCAATTCCGCTTCTAATTCTAAATCGTCAATGTCATCTAATTCAAAATCATTCGATAATCCATTCGATTGTGATAAGATATCTTGCAATTCATTATTTTGTTCCATTATATCATTTAATTCATCTTGTAAATTTTCTAATTCATCTATATTAATTTTATTATAATTCAATTGTAAAATCTTTTTAGTCTGTTTCAATGCATTAATTGTAATCATTGTATTATTCAAATTTTCATTTGTTAATTGTGTTTGTTGTAGATTCCAATTTTGTGAATCTAATGAATCTTTAATTTTTTCCAAATTCTTTCTTTTATTCAATATTTTAATTGCTTTCGACCTTAAAGTCTTCTTAGTCAATTCATTTTTACAATTTTTAATCTTTAAATTTAAATTTGTTAGTTCATGATTTAATTGTAAAATTTCTGTATCTAATTGTGATTGTCTTTTAATCAAATTATCTTGCGCCTGTTGCATTGCTCTATTTGTATCATTTTGTAATTTTTCTTGATTTTTTTTATTGTTACTACCAAATATTCTATTCATAATGCCTTATCGTCAGTTTAAGTTATCTTCCATTTGAATAATCATCTGTTTAATACTAAATTATATTTAATATAAATTATATGTTTTAACTATATGGATATGATTCTAATTTTTAAATTTATCTGTAAGGTAAAAAAAAGGAAACGGTACCCGGACACAGACGCATTACGCATTACAACACGACACAATGTTACACCAATGGTGCCAACGATGACAGTATTACATATATTGGCAATAACAAGTACACTACCACTAATATAGTGAACTTACATGATCTGTCACCGTTCAATTATATGATAAAATATACAGTATTATAGTATATAGTATTGTAACCAGTAGTATATAGAAAATGATAGTAGAATTGTAAATAATACTCTATAGTACAGTACAGTATAATATAGTATATTATTAGTGTCATTAGAGCATAGCATTATTGGAGCAGCACAGCATTCTAATATTACATTGTACTATGCAAGTATTATATTTTTATTATCGTATAGTATAGCATAGTATATATTATCCTAACGATGACAATACTATGGCAATGCAATTTGATATGCGGTGTGTGGGTGTTGTAATTTCTTATGATTTCTGATGTTGGGTCTGTGCGGGTGTTTGTGGGAATTGAATTGAATTGTACTTCCATTTTTTGTGGGAAGAAGTGGGAGCGGATTAACGGAAGTGGAAAGGATGAAATTAAGAAATTAGAAAAAAATGTTATAAGTGGGAAATTTTATTCAAGAAATAATATATATATATATATAAGAGAGTGTTTTTAATTTAAGTTATTATTATCATCTATACACTCGACACCACACCTGCAGTACACTAAACTACAGTACACTACTATACTCTACCCTACCCTACCCTACCCTACCTTAGTCTGGCGTCCCACCACACTCCCTGCGTTATGGATATTGATAGTGATCAACAGAATGGATTTTGGAATCCAAAATATTTAGATCAAAATAATGAATTACAATCTAATCAGGCTGATCAAAATGATCAACCTGTGCAATGGAACAATAAGTATTTGGATCTGCCACAGAATATTAATAATATGAAAAGAAGAAAATCAAGTATTATAATCACACCACCTTCAAGAACTGCAAATACAAATCCTTTCCAAAATAAAAATATTATTAGTGATGGTAATTATAATAACAGTTATTTGAAAAATTATGATACTACAAGAAGAGGTTCGATTGCAACTTATAATTATAATCATGTTTCAACAACAAACTCTTCAAGGTATCCACCACATCAACAACAACAACAACAATTTCTAAATCACCAACAACAACAACAGTATTTGAATCATCATCAACAACAACAACAACAACAACAACAATATTTAACCCAACAACAACTAAATAATAATTTACAATCAAAGAATCATTATAGAAATAATAGAGTTAAAGGTTTTATCGATCCAAATGATTTACAAAGAAGACAAAGTGTTGCTACAATTAATTATAATTCAAAACAAAACAACATTAATTCCACTTCAACTATTAAATCTACACAGAATTTAAATAATACTTTTAATTTTAGAAGAAGACAAAGTGCTTATCCAATTTTTAACGATCCTTTCAATAATAATAATAAAATTCTAAATAATAATACTAATAACAATATCATCAATGAGAATGACCAAATTAATGAAATACCAACAATGTTTGATGTTCAAACAAAATCAAATTTAAGACCAACATTAAATTTATTAAATGATGATACAAGACGTGCATCTATTCATTCACAAAAAATTTCTCCTTTACATGCTTTAACATCAGGTTTAGTGACAACTTATTCATTATGTTCACCTGATTTCCAGTATAATTCTTCAAAAAATCCAAAGAGAGTATTAACAAAACCTTCCGAACCTGCTTATAATAATGGTTATGATAATGCTAATAGTGATTTAATTTTATATGTTAACAGTATTTTAGGTGGTGAAAATAAAAATGAAATTAATAACACAAAATATTTAGTTTTAGATGTTTTAGGTCAAGGTACTTTTGGTCAAGTTGTTAAATGTCAAAATATCACCACTAAAGAAATTGTAGCAATTAAAGTTATTAAATCAAAATCGGAATATGTAAATCAAAGTATCTCTGAAGTAAGATATTTGGAATTAATTAATAAAAAAATCGATCCAGATAATAAACATCATTTCTTAAGATTATTTGATACATTTATTCATAAAAATCATTTATGTTTAGTATTCGAACTATTGAGTAATAATCTTTATGAATTATTAAAACAAAATCAATTCCATGGTTTAAATATAAGATTAATTAAAATTTTAACTAGACAATTATTAGATTCATTAACAATTTTAAAAATGAATAAATTAGTTCATTGTGATTTAAAACCTGAAAATATCTCATTAGTAACACCAGATAAACCTGATATTAAAATTATTGATTTTGGTTCATCATGTGAAGAAACAAGAACATTATATACTTATATCCAATCACGTTTTTATAGAGCTCCAGAAATCATGTTAGGTTTACCTTATTCTTCAAGTATTGATATGTGGTCATTAGGTTGTATTGTAGCAGAATTATTTTTAGGTATACCAATATTCCCAGGTGCTTCAGAATTTAATCAATTAACAAGAATTATAAATACTTTAGGTTATCCACCATCTTGGATGATGTTAAAAGGTAAAAATACAAATAAATATTTCATTAATGATATCACTACAATTGAAACAGAAGATGAAAATTTAAATCCAACAGCAGCACAAGTTAATAACTTTAGATTAAAAACTGTTAATGAATTCAATTTAGAATATAATGCTGATGAAAAACCAAGTAAAAGATATTTTAAATATGATAAATTAGATGATATAATTAGACATTATAGAATTCCAAGAAATATTCAAACTCAACCTGCTTTACTTGAAGCAGAATTAAGAGATAGAGAATGTTTGATTCATTTCTTACACGGTCTACTAAATCAAAATTCTTTTGAAAGATTTACACCTCAAGAAGCTTTAATGCATCCATTCATTACAGGAGAACCATTCCATAATAAATAGTATAAAACATATAATAATAATTAATTCTAATTAAATTACATAATAAAATAAAAAATTTATTTATAACAACAAAAATATTTAAAATATTTCCTTTATATATTCATAACCGAAACTATTCAGTTATATATCTCATTCTATGGCATCATGTTCATTATTCTCTTCATTATTTATATCATTACTATAAATATCTGATCCATCCTCTTGTGCTGTATCACCACCTTCCTGCGGATCAGCATTCTGTAAAGAGTTTAAAGATGGTGGGACTATGGTTGTAATAAAATATATTATTCTAAAACCGCTGCCACCAGCATGTTCTTCGTTATCATTATCATCTCTAATATCATCAGCACCCAAGTTATCGAAGAAACCATACGGATTTCTTTCAAACTGATTATTAAATTCATTCGATGAGTTATCATCTGGATTCACTGGCAGCATCCTCTCCACTTCTTGTTGATTAGATATATTATTAGACATATTATGGCTATGGTTAAAAGCATATTTAGTTTTTGAGTTATTTCGATTGTGTATTAAATTTTTTTGATAGTGGTTCATATTTGAATAGTAGTTTATTATATATATTCGATTTATGATAAAAGTTATTAACTTATATTAATGAGATATTTAAACATTTATATTAGTTTTGATTATAAATAGAAAATATAATATATATGTTGAATGCTATATCCTTAACTTTTTTGATATTAAGTTTTGAGGTTATCCTTAATTTCACAATGAAAGAAATTCTTGGATAGAACAATAAGAAAAGAATAGAGAAATAATAAAGATACTCCCTTCATAGCAAGATTAAAGGTAATCAATACTGTATATACAATAATGACCTTACTATATTATTATTTATTAAAAATTATTATAATTATTTCTATATATTAAACTGTCACCAAAAGTGACAGAGGACGCATTCATATTGATCTCTACATGACATACTTCCATTGTTGTTTTTTTATTTTATAAATATTTTTTTTAAATTCTATTATTATCTTGTAAAATATTCAAATAAAAGACATAATCATGTTCAATCAATATCAACTGCAGCTTGCTTTTCCAATAAATATAAACTGTATGGAGTTGGTCTTGGAGTATCAACATTTTGTTCTTCTAAACTTTTGCTATCAGAACCACCATATCTATCCTTTGGAGCACTCTTGATATATTTACCTAACTTCTTACCATCACTTAAGACAACAAATTTCTTTCTAGTTTCTTCATTAATGAAAGCTTTGAAGAAATCATAAACCCAACCAAAAACACTTGGCACATTAACAAAATATTTTGCAAATAATAGTTCTGGATAGAATTTTTGAAAGATTTCAATTGTTTGCTTAGTACAGCTCTTAATTTGTGGGTCCATCTTGAAGACAGAGACGCCTTTGTAATCATGAACTTGAGTCATATAAGAATTAGAATCATCGGTAAAATCAAGTAATCTTAAACCTCTTTCCATTAAACCAATTCTGTAACGAATGAAAGCATCTGAATCTTCAAACAATTCTTTTTGTTTAACAATCTTACCGTATAAGTTCCAAGTGATAATTTTTTTATTTGGTTCATCATTTGGATAACTGGTTAAAATACCAACTGATTGTAAAGTTTCGTTATGAGCTTCTTTAAAAGCAGCACTCAAAGGATTGAATTTGTTTCTCCAATTTAAAATATCAACTAAAACTTGAACAACTGTAGCGTATTCAAATTTATAACCTTTACAAATTTTATAGATCAAAGAATGAGCAATATCTTCATCATAAAATTGTAAAGATTCAGCATTAGTATCAGCATGATTTAATTTAAAACCCCATAATTCATCGTAGCCTTTACATTTATCTTTAATTAAACCAGGTAAGTTTTCAACAACTTTATCGAAACATTGCTTTTCAGCATCATTTTGAAACTTCATTGTGTTAGAAATAAGTATTCGTTTACTTGGTTATTTGAATTGCTAAAAAAATTCAATTTAACTGCAAAGTATGTAATAATATTTATGATACTTAAAAACTTAATTACAATTTGTTGAATCTTTTCATAGAATATTAGCAATTGCTATTAATAAAAGTAATTCTAGAATTCGATGCCTCGTAAGAATGACAACCGTTTGTGTATGTGTTTTTTTTTTTAATTTCGAAATATTTTTTTTTGGTAATGTTTCAATACATACTATGACCTTTTCTAAGTTACCTATTAAGCTCAAATCTCAAGATACCATAAGATTAATTCATAATTCAACCTTCTTTTTTATACTCGTAAGATGTTTAAACTTATATAAATAAAATTACAATAATATTTTTATCTTCAGAATTGAAGTTAAAAAAATATAAATTGAATATTCCAAACCCTAGGTCATCACTATTTCATGGATCGCTTAACTGAATAACAGAAGTAACCTCTAACAGCGATGGTTTTAAAGCTGGATAATAAATATTTCAATTAAAAATATTTATTGTTAGTTTAATCTTAGACTTATACCATATCGTAAAAGAAAATTAAAATGAATCAATCTTCAATTAGAGAAAAGAATATAACAAAATTAATCATTGTAAAAAATAAATAAAAAATTCATCTTAAGACTAAACTGTCTCTGATCTCAATGAATAAGTCGATAGGTTTCTTTCTTTTGAAAAAGAATTAAAGATAAATGAAAAGAACTAAATAAATTTATAAACCAAGTTAAGCAAATGAATTATAATGATTATAATATATTAAATAAATAACAAAAAAGTGATATTAATCAGAAGTATTTATAATCAAAATTGAATTGAAAAGTGAAAATTTTTTAAATTTTATCAAAAATTTGTTGGTTGCTCATCGAAATATTTTAAAACCAGTCAGTTTTCTACTGTAATTTCTCTCTATTTTCTTGAAGAATTTTGCAAAATTTGAAAAATTTGAAAAATTTCGAAATTTCGAAATTAAGTTATTGAGGGCTGAAGATAATAAATTAAAATATTGATTTGTACCAAAAATAAAATGGAATATAATATTATTAATAAAGTGTTATCATAGTGCTGTCTTGCTATATATCAAGTAGCATATAAACTAAGACCATCTTTTTTATTTGAATCTTTTATTATATAATAGCAGAATTTATTTTTAGATCAAATAGCATATACATCATAGAAATAAATAAATAAAAGGATGAGTTCAGAGAAGGATCCTTTATTAGCTAATTTAAATGCTTTCAAGAATAAAGTTAAATCTTCTTCAAATTTAGTTAAACAAAATACCCCAACAGTAGTTATAGATGATATCGATGAGGACGTTAAACCATTAAAGAGAAGTGCTTCACAGTTAAGTGATCTTGGACAAAATGAACAAAAAAAGATAAACACTAGTAATGATAATAAAGAAGGTGATATGATTATAATAGACGATATTAAAAGAGAACAAGTACAGACCCCTATTCCTATCGAAGATGAGGATGAAAAGAAACATATAAAGCTAGAAAAACCAAATGGTTTAGATTTACCTTCCGATGGTATTACTTCACCTGCATCAAACGAATTTTTGGATGGTATTATTGACGATGACGATTCTCCTTCTAAAAAAGTTAGACCAGGTTCATTAGCAGCAGCAGCATTACAATCAAGTCAATCTGATATTTCAAGAAGTCATGATTCCTCAAAATTATTATGGGCCACTGAATATATTCAAAAGAAAGGTCAACCTGTATTATTAAATGAATTATGTGATTATTTATCAATAAGTAAAAAAGATAAAATTGTTGAATTATTGAAAAAATTAGAAAAAATTCAATTCGATGATAAAACTAATAGTTATAAATATATTTCAACTTATGATGTTCACTCTGCACAAGAATTAATGAATTTACTAAGATCACAAGTTACATTTAAAGGTATATCTTGTAGAGAATTAAAAGATGGTTGGCCAGGTTGTGATGAAGCAATTAATGAATTAGAAGAAGAAAGTAAAATTTTAGTATTGAGAACAAAAAAAGATAGAACTCCAAGATATGTTTGGTATAACAATGGTAGTTTATTAAATAATATTGATGAAGAATTCGTTAAAATGTGGGAAAATGTTCAACTACCTCAATTCTCTGAATTACCAAGAAAATTACAAGACCTAGGGTTGAAACCAGCAAGTGTAGACCCTGCTACTGTTAAAAGACAAACAACTAAAATCGAAATTAAAAGAAAGAAACAAAGAAGAGGTAAGATTACCAATACACATATGGCTGGTATTTTAAAGGACTATTCCAACAGAGTTTAAATCTCATCGGATCTTAAAATAAATTACTATCTGGTTATAGCAATAGAACATTACAATATTAATATAATGTTAATCTAAAACATATATTTTTTCCAATTTACAAATTCAATAAATTATACTTGTGATCTATCATAAATTATTAATAATAAACAATTAGAAACTAAATTTAGAAATAAAAAGAAAAATAAAATAATATGCAATGAATATATTTATTTGTTTATCTATATATATGTTTGTATGTAAATGTGTGTTTTTAACATTTTAATGTAGAAATGAGATTTTTATTTCGTACTAATCAATTGTAATTAGACACTTTTTAGTAATTGACATTCATAATAGTATTACCATGGTTTATTTTGTCTTCGTCATCAGAGGAAGATTTTCTTGTCTCAATAATAGATTCATTTTATTTACATTGATTTTATTATTATCACGTTCAATCCAGTTTTGACCAGTCTTGTCTTTCTTCAAATTTTGTAAATCAAGATTTGATACTAACTCTACACTACATTTAATTTTTTCCTCAAATCCTGGAATTTCACTGTCATTAGGTAACTTTAATATATGGTAACAATAAAAACCATCTTTAGAAATTCCTTTCAACGGATTACCTTCTTTATCAATAAATTTATACACCGTATCATTTTTTATATCAGTATTTCTCAATTTAATTGCTTCATCAATAGCCTTACTTCCATTTAATTTATACCAGTGTTCAATAAAACATCTTTTTGTCAGTAATTGAGCCTTTCTTCTAATTACTGCAGAATCCTTAGGAATTATTGATGGGTATTTCTTTAATACAAATTGAAATTTTGATTCAAATTTTTTAAAGGATTCAGCAATTGATTTATTAGTCACAGGTCCTTCATTTTCTATGATTTCACCGTTGAAAGGTTGTTTCATCATTGGAATTACCATTGTAGCAGGCTTGGATTTTCTATAGAGTGACAAAAAATGATTGGTTGGGTAATAATACAATGCAAAATATTTACAAGAATATACATTGGATTCTTTTGAATTCATATTTAATTTAAACCTAAGTCTACCTATTGTTGATGGGATTCCACGTAGTTTAGAAGCTGCCGCTTTAATTGGATTGAAATTGGAGTTTCTATCCTTATAAATTTTATGCTGAAATTCAGATGGCAAAGCTAGCTCAAATTCATTAATAAGTTGATCGTTAGATTCTTCAATACATATAGCTTTAGTATGTTGTTTGACAATTTTATCATATTTATTGTCGATTTTATTCAAATATGAAGAATCAATAGATAATTTAGTTATGTAACGTCGACCAATTCTAATAGTACATTGCATTTATAATATTCATTGATATTTAAATCGTTGATAATTTAATTACTATAATATTTTTTAAGCCTGTTGTATTTGTTATTGATCAGTATTTTTTATAATCAAACCAATTTAGATTAATCTACCTTTAAAATTTGACCTTTTATTTTTTTTAAGCATATTTCATTATTTTAAGTTTCAATAATTTTTGCGGTGTCTTAAAACTTTATATGATGTTGATATAATTGAGATATATAGAAAACAACTAATTTACATAAATAATTTTTTAAACAACACATTCAGATAAATAATAAATAAGCATACTTAAAGTATCACAACATTAATAGATACCAATTGAAGAAAAATTCATGTCAATTGAAGTTGTATACACTAATGGGTTGAGAAAGATCAAACCTTATTACAGCACAAGAGAGTCATTTGCTAAGGGTCGATGGTTAGGTAAAACATTATTAGAAATTTTAGTAAAAGAATTTAAAAGTTATAATGAACAACATTATCGTATTTGTATATCTAAAGGCTTATTTAGGATTATCAGGGAGGACAGGGCACTATCACCTCAAGAAGTTTTTATCAATAAGATTCAAAATAAAGATGTAGTAGAGACTAGGTTTCACAAACATGAACCACCAGTAAGAAGTTGGTGTAACCAATCCATTGAAAAAAATGACATCGAAAGTAGAGTTGCTGGAGTTAATTTAGTATTTGAAGATGAAAATTTATTTATTATTGATAAACCTTGTGGTATACCAGTACACCCAACAGGCCAGTATTTCAAAAATACCTTAACTGAAATATTTAAAGATCATAAACGAAACGTACTCCCCTGTTATAGAATAGATAAAATAACATCTGGATTACTAATATTTGCAAAAAACCAACAAACAGCTGGTATTATACAAAAAAAGATTAATGATAGAACAATGGATAAATATTATTTTGCAAGAGTGAAAGGCAAATTTTATGGTGCTGATTATGTCAATGATACACATAACTACGACATTAAAAAACTTACTAATCTAGAGCCTGTGATTGAGAATTCGTCTATCTATACTCTGGAGTTGAAGAAAGGTTTTGATAATGCATTTGCACCATCTAGAGAAGCTGTAACTAAATTTTATCCAGTTTCGTATTTTCCAGATGTTAATCAAAGTATAATTTTATGTAAACCATTAACTGGTAGAACACACCAAATTAGGATACATTTGGCAAGGTTGGGATTTCCAATAGTTAATGACCCGTTTTATAACCTTGACAATACAAAATTTTATGAGCGCTCCAAATTTTTACTGAATAAATCTAGTTGGGAAAATATTAATTATATGGAGCTTCAAGATGCATTTAATAAATTTATAGAAGAGGAAAGAAAAAAAAAAAAAACTCTAAATAATTCAAATGAAACACATCTCTGCGAAGAATGTAATCTACAAGTCTTAGATGATCCAAGGGTACAAGAACTTGAGTTGTATCTACATGCTTGGTTTTACTCAAGTAATGAAAATAATTTTGAATTTAAGACTGATGTCCCATCATGGGTGATGAAATAATGACACTAATAAAACGACTATCCACATTATCTATTAATCGTTACAATATACAATTTGTAAATCATCATGAGCCTAGGTCAACTATCTAGTGTAAATAGAATATATAGGTGTGTAAATATCGTTAAAAATAATACATATCGAACATTTAGTATAGAATTAGATATTATGTGCTCTACTGATAAACTACCAACCAATATAACCCCTACCAACTAATCTAAATACCTTTAATTTACCACTTTTCATGTTATTTAGCTTATAACTACCTTGAACAATTTTACCTTCTTGTTCTTCGATAACCCTAATCTTATTTTTTGTAAAATCAAAGTCAGTAACAATGGCACTATATGGAACTGAATCCATACCTATCAATGTATCCTTTGAACCAATTGCTAGTTTTTTATGTGATTCAAATTTTGCTTTTCTTATCACTACAACATCACCAGGTATTATATATTTCAAAGCTTCGTTATCAATTACTGATCCTACTTTATAGCTAAAGATTGGGACACCAAAAGTTCTATTACCAATTGGCTGTACAATATTGGACTTTAATGATGTAATTAATGCAACAACCAGAGGGTCTTTTAATGGACTACCTACTAAAGAATGTGCCTTTTTAACTACTTCCGAACCGTACTTTTTACCATATTCCATCAGTGTTTCATGGTTATTTGGTGTATCAAAATATTTCTGGATGCAAGTAACTGTATTTTTAATGTCTGTTTCTAAATATGAAACAGAAACTAATAATTGCGAGTAATTTTCATATAAAAAGTAAAAATCACGAACAACAACCTTTTGATTCAATCTTTTATTTAGGGTTTTTTCATCAACTTCCATTAAATAATTAATCTTAGAACTAAATAAGTGAGTTGGGTTTGACTTTTCTAACCACCAGGCATCATCAGCGTTGAATTCAATCTTTTTTTGATATTCAATATCCAAGTTTGATGTAGTAGTTCTTTTAATAGTCATGTCTCTTTGACCAATAGAACTATCCACACCACCAGTAGAGCCTGTTGGTGGTGGTGGTGGAGGAGGGGCTCTCGTTTCTGGTATAGTTGGAGCTTGAGCTTCAGCAGGTGGTGGTGGCGGTGGAGCTCTAGTTTCTGGAGCAGATGGAACATGTGTCGGAACATGTGCTGGTATTGGCGGAGCTGGGGCAGATGCTGGTGGAATTTGAGGTGGGGCTTGAGGAACAGTCGGGACAGGAACTCGAGGTGGAGGTGGAGCTTGTATTTTTTCAATAGCAGGGGCCGGAACTGGAGTATGTGGTGGAGGTGGAGGTGGCGCTCTATCTTCTGTAGCAGTTGGAACTGGTACGGTAGCTGGAACTGGAACTTGTGGTACTGGTACTGGTGCTGGTACTGGTGGAGGTGGAGGTGGTGCTCTATCTTCTGTAGCAGTTGGAACTGGTACGGTAGCTGGAACTGGAACTTGTGGTGCTGGTGCTGGTGCTGGTACTGGTGGAGGTGGTGCTCTTTCATCAAGAGTTTGTACAATTGGAGCTTGTGGCACCTGTGATGCAGTATTAGAAACATTATCAGGGGATGGGATCTCTGGCGTAAATGGTGCTTTAATTGGTTGTGAAGGTTCACTCTCAAATTCCAAATCATCTATTTTTTTTAAATCATCATCATTAGAATCCATAACTTTAATTTCATTTGCAGCAACTTTTGGATCTAAAGTAGAACCAGTAGGTGGTGATACAATAGGCACTTCTGAAACTACCGTTGCATCAGCAAGTGGTTCTTCAGAAATTGGCTCATAAGTTACCTCTTCATTATTTACATTTGGAATTTCAGTGGCTATAGATTTTCTGCTTAAAGCTTGTAAAGAGTCTGGGTTAGCAAAAGGCATGACTGGTACTGGAGCTGGTACATTTTCCTCTTCTTGCACTTCTTTTTCTTTCTTTTTCTTAGGAACAGATTCAGATGCGGTTGGGATTGGGATACCAAATGGATTGAACGCAACAGGTGCACCATATCTACCAGCTGTTGCAATTCTTGCCATTCTCTCTCTTAGAGCTGCACGACGGCTTTCTTCTGAATCTTCTTCATCATTATCTTCTTCTTCGTCAGCATTTTGAGCAACAGTTTTATTGACCTGTCCTTCTGCAACTTGATTATTCTCACCAGTTTTTTCAACATCAGGTAAACTACCTCTACTGATAATATTTTCTAAGGTTGGTACAGATTGTGGGACACCGAGAATTGTTGGTTCCTTATTTATGGCTTCAGAAAAAGCGACATCATCTGCAGTGACACCGGTAGAAGTTTCATCTTGAATAATTGCTCCATTATCAATTGCTTCTAAACCAGCATCTCCTTCTAATTCATGTTCAGTAACTGCCGTTTCTGAAGTTTCAGCCTCTAATTCAGCTTGTTTTTTAGCTAATTTTTTTTTTAGCATTTCTGCTTGTCTTTCAGCTTCTATTCTTTGTTGTTCTTGTAGCATGGTGATTCTTTCTTTTAAAGACTTTTTTGGAATGTTTTCTTCTTCAATTTGTGCTTGATCAACGGTACCTTCAACTTCTGCTTTATTTACTGGTTCTGGAATTGGAATACTAGGTTGTTTTTCTGTTCCTGTTTTTTTACTATCGTCATTAATTGTTGGTGGTGTGTAAAATTTTGGAGGTTCAGCTGTAACAGTTTTCTTAACTGTACTGGCAGCGGAGTCTAAAAATTCTTTTTGAGAAGGTAATGGAATATGATCCGTTTCTGTTTGTAAAAACATTGACATTCTATTCTTCAATTTATTAATTTGAGGCACATCGTTTTCATTAGCTTCGTTTGTACTTACAATTTCAGCTGGGGTTTCAACAATATGATGTTCGTCTTCAACCGCATCTTCAAAATCATCTCCATCGGTCTCCACAACTGTTGGTTTCTCTTCAGAAATTGGCTGTTGTTTAACTTCAGTAGTTGGTTCAGTTTTGATAACCACGAAAGTCTTTGGAAAGATACCTTCATGTGATTCTCCATTCGAATCGGTATATTCACCATAATACCATTCTTCATCTTCAACAGAGGTAATTGTGATTTCTTGATCTTTTTCAAAATTTAAATCATCTTCAAATTCAGATTTGTAAGGGAATTGAGAAATAACCTTAAAAGGTACAGCTGGTTCACTCATTGATTATCTATTAATAATTATTGAACACAATAAAATACAAGAGTAAACAAATAAGCAAATAAACTTAAAATTTGGATGAATCGAGTATCTCGGTACTAATTTTGTGTAATTATGAGTTCAATTAAAACTGAGCAACAAATTTCACAAACTATTATATTTAATATCTTATCCTTGATGTAATTATATGTTTCTGATATTTACAAAATCTATAATCAATCAACAATATTTAAGTTAGATTTACTAGTTTCTCTTCATGTATCTTTAACTTTTTACAAATTGGAAAATTATTTTCCCCCTTTTAACAAATTTTGAAAAATAACAAAATTTAAAGGCTGGGTGTCAAATATAAAAGAATTGTTCTGAAATAAATATCAAAATGTATTAATAATTTATAGTATTTACAAGTATATATAATTTTCATTTATTTTGACAATAAGAATATGCTATTTATATAATTTAAGTTTTCTTTATTTGTTTTTTTTATTTCTCTGTTCTTCCAGTTGAATGATGAATTCAAATCGTTTGGTGTCCAGTGGTATTATTAAACATAAACCATTCTACCTTGTGAATCAAAATCGATTCTACGATCTTTTTTATTATCACGATTTCCTGCACCATAACGATAACCAACCTTTCCTACTTTAGCATTTGTAATTTTAAATTGTGATTTTTCACCTTCTAAGATTTCACCAAAAATAACTTTATTTTTTTTAATTATATTATGGCCACTTGAATGTTCACCTTCTGTTGCTAATTTTTCTAATGTAGTGATAGCTGGTTCCAATTCTAATACATTTGCTGCATCGATTGGACCAAAAGGTTCGGATTCAGAAATTGTAATAAATCTTGAATTCAATGCTTTTGGTGGTACTGGAATTTCACTTAAATTTTCTCTTCTGCTTACAATATTTGCATTTTTGGATGTGTTATCAATATCATATTTAATCTCTGTTTTAAAAACTGGAAACATTTTAAACAATGTGCTTGCCATGATCTTTGTATCTTCTTTAACTTTATTATGTTGTAACCATTTTTTTTCAATATTTTGTAATTTAACAATTGCTTCAATTCTTGGTATCTTTAAACCGTATTTTTGTGAAAGTTGTTGTGCTGTCATACCTAAATTTGTAATTTCATCATAGATCAAACTTTTCAATTCATCATCAATGATATAATTTGTTTTACAAAATTTATTACTTGGAAATGGTTGAGTTAATCTTCTTGAAGTAATTTTATCTGACATATTAATTAAATTTGGATCAATTTCATAACTACCATCGTGTCTCATCCTTAAAGTTTTTTTATCAGTATCTTGTAATGATTGGCCTCTCTCTAAATCTGGTTTAATATAGTTTGGAATATGATTAGTTGGCACATTAAAATATTTATTCATTGTATATTCACCTTTAAAATTCTTTGGACCTAAAAATTGTCTCATTGCATACTTTAAATTAGTATCATGTCTCTTTGGGTGCTGTCTAGTTAATTTCTTATATGGATAGGAAGGATAAGCAATCCTTCTACCAGACATAAATCTTTGTTGTAAAACGATAGCAACATTATTTGAACAGATCTGTTTTTGAAAATTTGAATTCAACATAATGACAATGAAAACTCACAGGACTCAATTCCCTAAATCCAATCAATCTGATTGTATACTCTA
>JAJMDZ010000024.1:154778-168211 GCA_030573835.1 Tetrapisispora taiwanensis (nom. inval.)
TTTTTAGAGAGCCAGAAATGTCATTCCCGACGAGCGACACACGAAAACACGAAACATTTTTAGGATTTTTTTAATTTGAAATGATATAAATTGTGAGATTTATATATAAACAAACGATTGTTTTGAGTTGATTTATGGTCAAATAGAAGCGAAAAGTGACAGTGAAGGATTAATTGACAACATAGTGACTAAACAATTTGATTGGGATTGAATATTGTATGAAAAGGTAGCTTTCCCAAGTATTTTATTTTTATAAATTATTTATTTCTTTTGTTTAAAAAATAGAATTGAAATGTCAAAGAATAAAAATAGTATGGACCATAACGACCATAACGACCATACGAGGAAACTAAATGATTCTTTATCTGAGTATAGAGATCTATTAATGGAGAAAATGAGTAGGAGTAATTTTAGCAAAGATTTCGAAAAAGATGATGATTATTCAAAAGGTAATGCAACTACTGTAAATCGGGGAATGATTTTACATGATAGTTTAGTTGATGATAATAATGATTCAGAATATAATAAATTTAAAAATAAATTATTAGAGAACTCTTTTAATAGTAATTATATGTCAATTGATGGAGATGATGATGATTGGTTAGATGATTTAAATGAGTTTTCAGATGATGATTATAATGAGGATGAAGATATACTATCCAGCGATGAAGCTAATGAAAGTTTCATACAGGATGATGAAGATTATTACGATAAGTATGATGATAATGAAGGTTTAGAAGAGGAAGAAATTGAAGATGATGGAGGTGAGTCGGAATACTCTTCTGATGGTGATGATTATACTGATTTTACTAAAGATGATTCTAAATTTGATACAACAAGCAATTCAATTAAATCAATTTATTTATTAAAAAATAAATTATTTTATATTATAATATTTTTCCTACTTTTTACAACAATATTAAATAAAATTGTTTCACCAATATCAACTTCGTTCAACACACATAATAATATTCCAAATGGTAATATCCAAAAACAAATTAATTATTTATATAATATGATTAATACACAAAATGATAAAGTACAAAATGATTTCGATAAAACTATTAAGATTGTAATTAATCAATTTGAAAAAAAAATCAAATCAATTTTACCAAAAAATATTTTAGAATATCAATCTCAATTTGAATTATTAAATACAAAGATCAATAAAATTAATGAAATTCAACGTAATGAAAAATTTAATTCTCAATTCTCAATTCAAAATTTAAGATTATTTGAGGAAAATTTAAATAAACAATTAATTGACAGTTTGCCTGCCAAAATCCCTGTAATAATAAATAATAGTACATCGATGCTAATGATACCAGAAATTAATAATTATCTTAAAAATGTTATTTCAAATGTTATAACAAACATTGATTATGGAAGAAATAATAGTAGTGGTAATAACATGACAGATTTTGGATTTCAACAAATTAATTTCACACCGGATTTAAATATTTATATTAAAGAAATTTTAAATGATGAATTTCAATACATTGAAAAAGATTATTTTATTAATGAATTGAATAGAAAATTACAAAATAATAAATATGAAATAATTGAAGAATTCAATGAAAAAATTAATAATTTGAATGTTGAATCAAATAAAAATTTCAAATATAGTTATTTATCTTCTGATGAATATTCAAATATATTATTGAAAAAAATGATCAATAATATTTATAATATAAATCAACATCAATGGGAAGATGATTTAGATTTTGCTACATTTTCACAAGGTACTAGACTGTTGAATCATTTAACATCAAAGACATGGAAGAATGGCCCTCAAAATACGCCATTAGAATTATTATCAAATTCAATTAATAATTCAGTTTATTGGCAATGTGATACAAATAAAGATTGTTCATGGGCAATTAGATTTTTAGAACCAGTCTATTTATTTAAATTATCATATTTACATGGTCGATTAACTAATAATTTACATATGATGAATTCTGCCCCTAAAACAATCTCAATTTACGTTAAATTATCAAATAATAATGATTTAATTAAAGAATTTAAAAAAATAGCTAAAACATTTAAACAAGGACAATTATTTAAAAAAGATAATTCATTTATTAAAATAGGAGAATATAATTATGATATTCAAAATCCAATGATAAAACAAGATTTCTTATTACCATCGTGGTTTATTAAATCAAGACCATTAGTTCAATCGATTGTATTTGAAGTCAATGAAAACTACGGTAATAATGAATTTATATCATTAAAAAAATTTATAATTAAAGCAGTCACTAAAAAAGATTTAGAGATTAAAACAAATAATGAATTTCCATATAAATTAGGTGATACACCAGAATACAATTCAAAAGAAATTCAAACGGATAATTATAAAAATAATAATATAAATAAGGAAGCAAGATTGATTCAAGAAGAAAAAAATAATGAATTAATAAATTCAATAGCTAATGAAAAATCACAAATTCCATCATTTGGACAAGATGAACTAGATATTTAAACATTGAAAAAAAATATAAAAAGAAAAAATACACTAGTCAACCCATCAAATTAAATTAACCCTATTCCAAATATATAATTAGAATAACATAGCATATAACGAATATATAAAGCATAAGAAATAAACTAAAATCATAAATGAATTACTGTCACTTTCCTTCTTGACACACAACAACATCATCATCATAACAAACCTTTCTTGTTAAATATCATTGCATACGAAGGCTTTGAAATTTCCAAATTTTCATTTTTTTTTAACCATCATTGCCACAACCAATTTTTTGGAAAAAAACATCGATAAATAATGAAATGATGAGAGAATGAAGATACTAAATCAACGTTTGAATGAATAGATAATTCAAAGGTGTGTTATTATTTATAATTATTAATAATTAATAATGAATTACTTATTTTATTATATTTTATTTAAATAGTTATTTGTGTTTTACTTTGATATAGCAAGATATATACACAAAGACAATTAAAGATGCAAGCTCCAGTTCAAGCCCCAGTGGTAGTTATGAATACCAATCAAGAGAGAACTACTGGTCGTGAAGCTCAAATTTCTAATATCA
This sequence comes from Tetrapisispora taiwanensis (nom. inval.), assembly GCA_030573835.1. NCBI lineage: Eukaryota > Fungi > Ascomycota > Saccharomycetes > Saccharomycetales > Saccharomycetaceae > Tetrapisispora > Tetrapisispora taiwanensis (nom. inval.). The sequence continues at coordinate 157,838 of JAJMDZ010000024.1, forward strand.
CCGCTGCTAAAGCCGTGTCAGATGTTATTCGTACTTGTTTAGGTCCAAAGGCTATGTTAAAAATGTTATTAGACCCAATGGGTGGTTTAGTGTTGACTAATGATGGTCATGCTATTTTACGTGAAATCGATGTTGCTCATCCTGCAGCTAAATCTATGTTAGAATTATCACGTACCCAAGATGAAGAAGTTGGTGATGGTACTACAAGTGTTATTATCTTGGCTGGTGAAATTTTAGCTCAAACTGCACCATATTTAATTGAAAAAAATATTCATCCTGTTATTATTATACAAGCATTAAAGAAAGCTTTATCTGATGCTTTAGAAATTATTAAAGAAGTCAGTAGACCAGTTGATGTTGAAAATGATGAAGCTATGAAAAAATTAATTCAAGCTTCAATTGGAACTAAATATGTTAATTTGTGGTCAGACAAAATGTGTGATTTATCTTTAACTGCTGTAAAGACTGTTCGTATTGATTTAGGTGAAGTCGAAGAAGGTGAACCTAAATTTGAAATTGATACAAAGAGGTACGTTCGTGTTGAAAAAATTCCAGGTGGTGAAGTTTTAGATTCTTCCGTATTAAAAGGTGTCATGTTAAATAAAGATGTTGTGCATCCAAAGATGTCTCGTTATATTGAAAATCCAAGAGTTGTATTATTAGATTGTCCATTAGAATATAAGAAAGGTGAATCTCAAACTAATATCGAAATTCAAAAAGAAGAAGATTGGAATAGAATATTACAAATCGAAGAAGAACAAGTTCAATTAATGTGTGAACAAATTTTAGCTGTTAAACCAAATGTCGTTATCACTGAGAAAGGTGTATCAGATTTAGCTCAACATTTCTTATTAAAAGGTGGTGTTAGTGTCTTAAGAAGAACTAAGAAATCTGATAATAATAGAATTGCTCGTGCTACTGGTGCTACTATTGTAAACCGTGTCGAAGATTTAAAAGAATCTGATGTTGGTACTAAATGTGGTGTTTTTAAAGTTGAATTGATCGGTGATGAATATTTCACTTTCCTAGATAAATGTGAAGATCCAAAAGCCTGTACTATTATTTTGCGTGGTGGTTCAAAAGATATCTTAAACGAAATTGAACGTAACTTACAAGATGCTATGGCTGTCGCTCGTAATGTCATGTTATCTCCATCTTTATCCCCAGGTGGTGGGGCTACTGAAATGGCTGTTTCAGTTAAATTATCAGAAAAGGCAAAACAATTAGAAGGTATTCAACAATGGCCTTACCAAGCTGTCGCTGATGCTATGGAATGTATCCCACGTACTCTAATACAGAACGCTGGTGGTAACCCAATTAGAATTCTATCACAATTAAGAGCAAAGCATGCTCAAGGTAACTTTACTATGGGTATTGATGGTGATAATGGTAAGGTAGTCGATATGGTTGAATATGGTATTTGGGAGCCAGAAGTTATAAAACAACAAAGCATCAAAACTGCAATTGAAAGTGCATGTTTATTATTAAGAGTTGACGATATTGTTAGTGGTGTTAGAGGCCAAGAACAAGCTTAAGAATATGTACCATAATAAAGTTTTTTACGTATAATTATGTATCATGCTATAGTGTATCTAATCATTCATAAACACTTAATTAATAATGACATCTTAATTAGATAATAAAAATAATATTTTCTATACAAAATTTTTGCATAAAGTGTTTATATAAATTTTGATATTGTTATAATGTTAAATTGTGCATTGAATTTATTGGTTTATAATAGTGAATATTAGTTGATTTATTTAAATGAAATATAATTGAAATTTATCGAATTCCGTAAAGAAATCTATTGATTTCTTAAACATAATTACAATAAAATGAGAATAACATAGATACTAGTAAAAAGCCACATACTAATGGTGGACCTAATTTATCTTCATAATCGATAGCTTTCTTTTGTCTAATATTGATAACTCTTGTAATATAGACATATGTTGTACGGAATATAACAAATAATGAGGTTAAAAAGAAACCAATAGATGCAATCATTGTAGTCGGTGTACCATAAGTTAATAGAGCAGTTGATACACCTCCTAAAATAATGGCAATAGATATCCATGATAAAAAGGTTCTCTCGGTAGCAAAATATACCTTTGGTTCGACACGAACAGGAACACAAATAGTCTTACCTGGTGGTGCTTTGATTTGAGTATCAAAAACTGTACCAGCAGGAATTTTACTAATTTGGTCACCATTGAAATAATGATCAATAAAATTAGCTATTCTATAGTAATTTTTAGAAATTAAATTCTTAGAAGTTGAAATATTTCTTTCATAGTATGCAGCATTAGCACTTTTAATATTATGATTTAACGCATTTTGAGAGAATTGATTTTGGGTCACATTATTAGCATTTGGTTGGGAACTATTTTGCTCAATAGAACCATATCCTACACGTTCTTCGGCATCCATAATATTACCTTCTGGGTTATTCATTGCAGCAACCAAAGCTGCATCTTCTTCATCTTCATCATCTAGATCAAACTCATCATCATTATCGAAATCATTTCTGAGTGGTCTAGTAATATTCATTTGGTCAGATAATGCAGGTTTTCTGATGTCCACATCCATTTGTGGTAACCAGAAAGGAATTTGGTCTACTTTATCGTTTAATAGAGTAGCAACACCATGGATAAATTTAGAGAACTTTGGGACAGGTTCTACTAAATGTGAACTGACCAATTCACGTACCCATTCAGGAGGCTCTTGGCCTAATTGAGTTTGTAATTTAACTTCCAGAACGGCATACGGAAATCTACAGATATCCGAGCTTTTAACTTGTTTAAATGGCCAATCTACACCAATGTCCATTCTTCTCCAATTGTTGTTAGTTCTATCGAACCCATCGAAATTGTCTTCTCTAACCATGGTTAATTCAGTATCTAACGAAATACGGACTCTGGCATCACCTGGCAATTGGAAAGCGGTTCTATTATAAAAAGATCTAACAACAGGTCTTAATTTCTTTTTTAACATCGTATATTGGATTTCAATAGCCAGTGCTTCTAAACATTCAATTTCCTTTACAGACTTCTTACCTTCTCTGTACATTTTTACAAATGCTTGTTCTGCTGTATATTTACCTTTTAAAAAGTCATTAACATATGGTTCTTTTAGGGCAAATCTAGCTTTCACAGATTTTTCACCAGTCCAATCTTCTCTATGGGTTTTTCTTTCCAAAAAGATTGTATCAGAAGACATACCACCATACCATCTTAATCTATGAGCTTCGGCACCTTCATCTTTTCTTAAACGACCATAATAAAGGTCTAAATCTTCGTTATCATAATAAATTGATGTAATTGCAGAATCTTCTCTTTCAAATTCTTTATTTGAATTAAAAACTAAAACTGGTAAATGTTTTAAAATGATTAATTTTAATTCTGTAATATTATCAGGGTGTACCCAATATTTTGTTGTTTGACGAACAAAATTTTGTTGTTTACCACCTGCAGCAGAATCACCACGGATAGGATTACCTCTAGTTCTAACTAAATCATACAATTGAGAAATTTTAACTACTAATTCATCATAATTTTCTTTAAAAAATGGTTTTGAATCTAATCTAACTTGGAAAATTGGTTTTAAAATAAATTTAGTTTTCTTATCATGTTTTTTCAAAATTTTTTGAAACCCAATATAATTCAATCTTGAAAATTTAGCTAAATCATAAACATCAGCAATGATATCACTTAATTCTTCTTCTAATATATTGTAATCCAATTCACTTGGAGGATTGTTTGAATCAATCAAACGAATAGTTTGTTTAACTTGAGAATGTGCATCTTTTAATCTTCTAATAATCTCACTATGTTTAACTCTACAAAAACTGTAAACTTTATCTAATTCGATTTCTAATGATTCTAAAAATTCAGTCTCTAATTCTTGACTCCAACCATTTCTGATATTTTCTTCAATATCAGCTTTTAAATCATCGTAAGAAATATAATAATAACTATATTGAGGAATCAATGATTTATTTAATTGTTCACCAAATTTCATCTTAAACTAAAATCAAATACAACAATATATTGTATTATCTTAAAAAAACACTAAAACACTAAATATATCTTTTTATTTTGATATACTTTGCAATAGGTATTGATCTTTTATTATTTGAACAAATTCTTTCTTAATAATAACCAAACCAAAACAAGTTAGTTTTATTTATTGTATAATTATATTGAATGAATACAAGATGACAATATCAGTTTACCTTCATCATTAAATGGATTTAGTCTTCTTCTATTATATATTTTCCAATTTCTAAATGTTGCCTTTTTCCTTATTACTTGTAAAGCTAATTTGCACGTGGGAATATTAGAGCGAAAACGCAAGCCAATATATAAAAATTATAGTGACATTATATTAAAAAGAGACCATTTTTATTTGAAACAGAGTTAAATCAAGCTGTTATATATAAGTAATCATCTATTTAAAAGATCAGGTCCACGATATTACTAAAGATTCGAATTTTAAGATGAGATTCGAACATCCAGATATTTTATATTCATACAGACCTTTACGATGAAAGAAAACTATTGATTGATGAATGATATATTTAGTTTTATATTATAATAAAATATATAATTATATCTAAACTTTGATATTTGAAAAATATAGAAAATGATCTTTATTTTATTATAGAAAGTTTTATATATTTTCTTATACTTTTATGGGGAATTTTAATATACAATTATGCTTATTTATTTTTTTAATATTCAATGGATATTCTATTTTATTCTATCATATATATTGTTGAATGATGCTCAATATTTCATTAATTTTATCTTCAGTGAATCTTGTATCACATTCTTCAATTATTGAATATAAATGAACAAGATTGTTTGGTAATTGATTAACAAGTTGTAATTTTTCAGCTTTGTATAAATCAAATTGATTTAAACTTGTAACTAACTCAGAAAATCTTTCATCATTAAGTTTACTGATAGCTGATAATTTATTTGATTTCTTTTCTTCATTTGTATCTTCATTTGATTCTTCATTAGCTTCTTGTTGACTCTTACTGGTGCTTAAATATGAAATTGTTTGGTTTGTTATGAATTCTAATTCTGGATTATTATATAATTTCTTAGATTTTTTAAATTTCTTATTGTTCTTTAAAGTTAATTGACTTTCTTCATCCCATTGATATTGTCTTTGTAATTTTGATAAAAATTGTAAAACTTCGTAATCGCACATAAAAGCATTTCTCTCTTCAATAACCCTCATTTCTGTTTGTTTTTCACAGTGATATGTTTATCTGTTATATATGTGTTAATCGTAATTATTATTTGGGATCAAAAATAATGGTTTTTAATAACTTGAAAATACGATATACAAATTTTTAACATAATTTAAATCAAATTGAATCTCTCATCAATATTTTTTTTTTCAATTTCTATAAGTTTTTTTTTTGGGCATTACCGTCAAGGCGATGTGATGAGATGTCGAAGTTGATGGTAACAATATAATTTATAAATACATAAAAGGTAAAATGATGTGTTATATTTTTTTAATAGTATTTATTTCTTTTTAAAATGCTGTCATATTTATGTTATATTAAATCTATATATATATTTATATCATCAATAGAATTTTAAATCAATTAAATTCTAGTTCGTAGTATGCTTTTATGCTTTTTTTGTTCTTTAGAACCGGTATTTCTTTTTTATTTTACCCAAATTAGTCGTTAATGCAATGTTTATTTGTTATTTCATATTATAATTATAATAAAGATAATAAGATAGCCATTAAGACAGAGATAGAGTTAGTGAAAACACTGGCAGCAGCACCACTGCTTGGAGTGATAGAGTGAGACGTGCTGGAAGTGATGTTAGCAGATGTAACAGAAGTGTGGAAAGAACTACTGGAAGCAGCACTGGTGGAATCATGAGTAGAAGAAGCTTCGGTTGTTGAGTGAGTAGTTGAAGAGGATTCTTTAGATGATGATTCAATAGAAGAACTGCTAGATGAAACAGTGGAAGATAGAGAAACAGATTCAGCAACAGCCTTAACGGAAGCAGTTGAGGAAGCAGAAACGGAGCCAGAAGTAGTAGAAGAAGAAGCCTTGGTGGAAGAAACAGCAGTGGAAGAGGAAGAAGAGGAAGAGGAAGTAGAGGAAGATGAAGAGGAAGTAGAGGCAGCTGAGATGGAAGAACCACCGACTAAAGCAGCAAATTCTTGTTCAGCTTCATTAACTCTACCGTAAACAGCACCGTCCTTAGCAACAATAGATTCCCAGTCACCAGATTTGTCACCGTAAGAATATTCAGTACCAGAAGAGTAATCAGAGACAACAATCTTTTGGATGAACATAGTGAATGGAGCTTGAGAATAATCAGTTTCACCACCAGCCCATTCAATAGTGCCAGCAGCGTTACTTGGATCACCACCAGCCCAGACACCTAAATAGATAGCCATTGGGGATTGAGGATAACCACTAGAGGTATCATTGGTTAAAGTTCTGACAATGGTACCGTCCAAGTAGAAATCAGTTCTATCCATTCTCCAGTCTAAAGTGTAGTTGTGGTATTCATCTTGTGGGGCATCCACACTGTGGAAAGCACCTCTATCATATGTAGTAGTATCACCTTTTGAGAAATAGTTAGTTTGGAATTGAGTGGTATCACTACCGATCCATTCCAAATCGATTTCGTCTAAATCATCACTTTGTAAGAAAGCACAAGAAACAATACCTTGACCTGGAGCGACTTTAGCAATAAGTTCGAATTTACCGTACATTAGATAGAAATTAGATTTCAAAGATGGATTATCAAATCTTTTGGTCAAAGTGATTTCTAAACCATCAGAAGTATAATTAATTTGACCAGGGTTACCAGTATTATTGAAGTATGAAGATTCAGAAGAGAAATCTTCAGAGAAACTAGTACCTAAAGCAACGTTAGCAGCACAATCGGTTTCAGTTAGTGGGTTACAACTTGTAGCACTGGCTACAGATAAAGCACTTAAAGCACTTAAAACATTTTTTTTATTAAATAGCATCGTGTGTGTATATTTTGATATTTGCTTGTCTTACATAAATACCAAAATAAAAAAACGTATAAATATGTAATTAAGAGAAAAAGCTATAACGAAATGAAGAATTAATGTCTGCTTATATATTAAATATAATTAAAAATAAAAGTATAACTTAGAATGGTATATTTGTGATACAAATCTAATGAAAACAGTTAAGCCATCTTGAAATATTCAGTTGTTACGAATACCAAATAATAATATTAGCCGATTAGGAAACATAATTCATCTTAACAAATTAATTTTCTATTTAAAGAATAAAAAAATCCATCGTGGTAAAATTACTGACACTATAGCCGAGTATAGAATGAAGATGCAATAAATTTAAAATTTAAAATGCTGGTTATGCCTTTCGTAATGTTCCAGTTACATTAAAATTGATGTCTTTCCTACTATTTAATTACCTTGTTAGGATATTATGTTAAGATTCGTTAAGTAATAAAATACATCACTTTCTTTATGTTTTTCGTTCTTATTCATTTCGTAAATTAATTAATCTACGCCTCTCTCAATTGATTTCTAGCCGAAATCTAAATAAAAATTTTAAATTTAGAAAAAAGAAGGCTGGTTCCAAAAATTTTAAATTTTTTCCACAGAAATGCAGGTGGAGAGAAACAAAAGATTCACGAAATTTTCATTTTCGAAGTGGCATAAACGCCAAAAAATATTTGAAAAATTGCTGGGTTTTCTCTTTTGGAAAATTTCTAAAAATAAACCTTGTGGGTTAATTGTAACCAAGCAGTTTCATTTGTATAAAAATATATATGGTTTCATATTATAATTTATTCAAGGTTATTGAAATTGTTAATTTGGTCAGTAGATGTTACTAAGAAATAAAAGTATCTCTCTATTAACATAGAGAGCATAAATATGAAAAAAATAAATGAAACGGACAGGAATTGAACCTGCAACCCTTCGATTGCAATTGTTTCCGAATAAATCCAGACTTTAACTGGAGTCGAAAGCTCTACCATTGAGCCACCGCTTCATCTAATTTATAAGAAATAAAATTTTAGCGTAGACTATCATTACCAAATTATTGAACCCTTTTGTATTGATTCGAATCAAGAGTCAATTGTAAATTAATTGTAAAATAAAATGTAAATTAGAATGTAAATTAGAAAAACAATTAACATAGCTAGTGTAACAATAACCAGAAATACATTAGGATTAGAATCACCTCTGGTCCTTCAATCACTTTACCAATTTTCATTTAATTAAAAACAAAACAATACAAAAATATTTCTTTGTGGTGAAAGGTAAAACCAACCTGTGATTGTATGTGTTTCATCAAAGGTTATGGACAAATTAAAGTCTTTTAGTAATAAGTAATGGTGATCTAAAAGTAGGAGTTGCTGATATTGGATTGCATTCTTTAGCTGCTAAGTTCTTTATACTAACGCGAGGGATTGTGAATTGTTTGCAATTTTCCCATAAACTAGAAAAAGAGAAATTATTATTAGCACCAGAATCAAGAACGATACGAGGATTATTGTGAGAGAGGCATCCCATCGATTTCCTAAACATCTAGGTTCGGTGGAAATTTAATGTCATCAATTTCCGAATATTCAAGGTAGGCTGGATACTTGGTCAAATATTATTTACAATGTATACTCACAATTTGATTTTATGGGAATAAGTCTTACCTTATTGCATCAAATTGTGCACAAGAAACAACAAAACGGTGAAACTATCTTAAATTACCTTTTCTTTGATTTCACTTTTTCGTCTAATAATTAAAGAGAATTATTTGTATGTAATATAACAATTACTTTTTTCAATCCTAACTGACCATATTGATCAACATGACAATTCGTTTATGATCTAGAATAGCATACTCCGTTACATAAAAGAATATTAAAATGTTAGAAAAAGTTAACTTATTGGTAAACGATAAAAAATGAAAAAAAGAAAAACCTTTTCAGTTCAATATAGAAACCACAATTATGTTATAAATTACATCAAATTATGCAACAAATTAGATTATTTTACTGAGTTATCAATAATAAAAGTATTGTGTGAAAGAAAATAATAAGAAATGCTTTAGTTTAATTATGCGTTTTTACACAGTTTTTGAAAATTGTGTTGGTTGCTTTTTTTCATTTGAGTGAACCGTTAAATTGCGATGAGTTGGAAAAAAAAGTGAAAAGTGAAACTAACCCATACACCACATACAATGTGTTCGATTTATATAATGACTAAAAATATTTATTATGTGTAATAATATTTTACTATGGAGTCATAATAGAAATTTAATGGTATTAATAGTCAATAACTTAATAATAATAGATTAATACTCTTTATTTTATTGTTCGGAGATACTTTGGTTTAATAGCTGTGTATTTGATAACATTCCCTTTAATAACTGTTAGAGCCGTGAAAGATATGTAAACTTATATCTTGGCAGTGGACCTCTACAATACCACACTTTTTTATTATTATCGATGTTGGTTTGAATTAACAATGATATATATATGTGGATGTATAAATTGAAATATATTTATAATTTTTCTTTGTTCATTAAAAAAAGTCTGATATAGAAAATTAATTAAAAAATATATAGTATATACAGGCATATTAAAATAAATATGACAAATAATCTTCTAACGAAACAATATTGGAAAGATGTTAGAGATGGTTTTACCATTGTAAATGATGATAGTGACGATAATATTAGTACAACTTATTCAAGTAGTTCAAGAAATTCATCATTAGATATAAATAACGATATTTCAAAAGAATTAGATATTAAAATTTCAAATAATACAACTAATGATACCGATACTTTACATAAATTAAATGGTGATTTAGAATATGGTAAAAATTTAAATAAAGATTTGGATATGAGACATTTATTAACTTTAGCTATTGGTGGTTCTATTGGTACTGGTCTTTTTGTTAATTCAGGTTCTGTTTTAAATACTGGTGGTCCAGCTTCATTAATTATTGGTTGGGTTATTATGTCATCCGCATTATTCACTGTCATTAATGCTTTAGGTGAATTGGCAGCTACTTTCCCTATTGTTGGTGGGTTTAATGTTTATATGACAAGATTTATTGATCCATCTTTTGCGTTTGCTGTAAATTTAAATTATTTAATTTTATGGATTGTTTCATTACCTTTAGAATTAGTTGCTGCTTCTATTACTATTAGGTATTGGAATACAGAAATTAACTCAGATGCCTGGGTTACTATCTTTTTTGTGTTTATTGGGTTTTTAAATTTAATGGATGTTAAATTCTTTGGTGAAGCAGAATTTGTTATGTCTATAATTAAGATTTTGGCTATTATTGGGTTCTTCATTTTAGGTATTG
>JAJMDZ010000025.1:0-90309 GCA_030573835.1 Tetrapisispora taiwanensis (nom. inval.)
GCATTTTTATCAATCAATCAGAACAGATAAGTTCTAGATTTTGTACATTAATATATTTTTTATAATCTTACGTAAAGAGGACAAGGAATTATACCGTAATACTATAACCTCTAATATGAATAATAAATTAAATATTAAATCAAACACTACTGCTACTAACGCAGAATCTACTTCTACCATCGTCTCCGACTTACAATAAGATGCTATTTATACTTTTTGTCTCTATATGCTGAAACAAACGGAATATAGACTATATTTCGTATGTATCGGACTTGATAGAGGTATTTCTGATAATAATCAATAAATGTTTTACATGGTGTGAAATTATCGATTTTAACCTTCTCATTCTACAGAACTGGGTATCAAATTTATTTTATTGAATCTAATGGTTCTACGAAGGTTACAGGTAAATAGTAATGGTTTATTATGTCTTAGAATACATTGCATATCCCAACGAAGTTGTTGATATATCAAACGTGTTCTTATAAGAAAGATATATAAATACCCATAAAAATGAATAAATAAATAATTATGTTTTTACTCAATTTCAAAAGACCAGCAAGATAATCTCATAATTCTGTATATTAAGAATTAAATAAATAAATATTATAATATATTAAAATAAAGACTTTAAATTAGACATGCAATCATCTATTCATAACTATTTTTTTCAATAATTCTCATTACACACTCTTTTACTGATGATTGGAGTAATGTTGCAGGGAAGACCAATTATTGTTAGCTCAATCGATGTCTCAAATTTAACCAATTTATTTCCTAATTATGGATTCTAATATTTATTCCATTTTATAATAATGTTTATAATTTGTTAGAGCACTTTGGTCTAAATATCATACCGAATCATTAATATCAATTTTTTACTTGTTTATTGTAATTGAAGTGTCAATTAGAAGCTAGGATATAAGAATAAGAATATAGAGAATCAAAAATAAGAAATAAAAGGAAAATTTTGCGAACATTTATAAAGAAATGGCTAACAACAGTTAGTGGATAGTTTATAATCAGTTGGCTGGTTAGTTATACAGAACAGAAGATAGCATAGATTTAAATTTAAAATTAATTCAAAACCAACTTGAAATAGTAGAACTTCAGAACTACATCATATATATACTTGATAATAAATGTCATTTTAGCTATTTAAGTACTCTATTAACCTCAAAGATAAGATATACGTATATTGCGTTTACTAACGAAAATATAAATATTTAATTCTTTCAAGAAGTAAATATTGATGAGAGAACAATACATTACGTCTACGACAGTTACTTTCACGTCAGATTATCTAAGTGCAAAATAATTCAAGGATCCTTAAGGGTACATGTAGATATAGATAACATTATAGCTTGAACAAATAGCCTCAACTAGATGTTACCAAATTTAGTGACAGTAATCCAGTTTATGATAGTGGAATTTGCAACATCGTTTTTGTTACTAGGAACTTTATAAATTCTAAAATATTGTTCATATATTATTTAGTCAAATATTGTATACTGTTTTTAATATAACGACCATGAATCAATAAACAAATTTTTTTATTTATGAACATCAATATTTATTAAACTCGTTTATTCATAAACGTATTAACAGTTTTAATAAGTAATGAAGAAAAATAAACTAATTTTAACTAAATTGTAAAATGAATAATACAGTTAATGAAACGGATCCAGTTGGAACATTAAATGGACTTTATTTTGGTTTCGAAAGTTTTAATTTTGTAGCAATAACCAGATTTATAAGAAAAGTTTTTAAAAATAATTTATATTTATTTCTAAAGCATTAATTTTGGCTCGAAAATTATAGGACAAAAATTAACTAAAAATAAAAACAACTAACGAAAACTTAAACAAAATTATGGAATTAAGAGATGAGATAAATTTATTTTAAATATATAAATTATTAAAACCAGATCGTTTACCAAAAAAAGAAAAATGTTCTACTATTAAATAAAATCTACATTATAAAAGTATGTATTATATGTGGACTGGTGCACTAAGATATCAAGTTCGGAAGTTATCCTGATCTGTACTTTCTTGAAATTATCCTTCCTATACTATAATAATGAACCATGGTGATCTTTTTAGTTTACCATATCAAATGAATCTACTATAAAATCGATATCCGTAATTCTAGTGTTCATTAAGCTAATAAGATGACTGTTTATATCTTCCAGCATTGTTTGGAAGTTTTTAACAAATAATCCCTCTTATTAATCAGGCCATATGGACAATTTTTTAAATACTGTTCAAACACCTATGAGGCTTCATATGTATCCATTTTTACAATCTAAATAAGATTAAATTTTATTTCAATTGGCATATATTTCAAACGATTAACAATATTAATCTCTCTACTTCACAAATTTTTTTAGAAAATCTTGATGATATTTTGATTTTGTTAAATCATTAATGTATTTAGTTGACATATCTTTCTTTTTCTCCACTTTATTAGCATTATTTCTATGTCTTCCAAATGTTGTCGAATTTCTCCAGTTACTCTTAGGTTTTGGTTTTTCCTCTACAACAGCGTCGTTTTTTTCTTCGTCCAAACTTTCAACATGATCATTTGTATATTCATTTTCTTTAAGTTGGTTTAACTCATTTCTGAGTTCATCTTCATCATCTTCATCATCTTCATCATCTTCATAGTCATATTCTTCACTATCAGAAGAGTCATTTTTTTCTTCATTTTCATTTTCATTTATCAAATCATCATTTCTTCCTTCTTTGCTTCCATCAAATTTTTGATTTTGATCTAACGATTTAGATTCTTTCGAATATTTATTCTCTAAATTTCTAGTCTTTATAATAGTATGATTTGGTAATAATCTTGCATGTTGTATATTTGTCGGTACATAAGCTGCACCTTTAGCACCACTTCTTGCTTCTAATTGAGGTCTATGTGAGGTAGTCATCGTTCTGATCTTTATTAAAATCTGCCCTTTCTAACCACAATTTATCGTAAGAGACAAGACTATTTGGTTTAAAAACTGAACTTGAAATGTTACTTTAAATAAAAGAAATAATGCCAGATATAAGTAAATTTATTTAACGATATTACAGTTTACATCAATATTAATAAAATTATTAAATATTCTGCAAATATATATATATGCACTACCTTATTACAACCGATGAACTTATTTTTTCAAATTTTTAAGCATTCCAAAAATGTTGAAATTTTTACTATACTTTAAAAAATTCTGTTTCTTTCTAAAAAAAATAATGAAATTAGATAAAAGCATGAAGAATGTTTTATAAATTTATAAATAAAACTATATATAGTTACAAATTTGGATCAAATATTTTAATTTTATAAGTGAAATACAATTCTTATATTAGTTCTAATATAACATTTCACATCGTTAGAAGAATAATCAGTATTCTATTTTTGTATATTTACTTTTAATATATATTTATCTGTTTCAAAAACTGGTGAAAAGTAAAACAGAGGATTATTGTAAACAAAGGGAATAAAATAAAACATTTTTTTGATTCAATATTTTAATTAAATATGTCAAATACCGCAGTTGAAAACGATAATCATATTGAAGGAGATACTAATAAAGGTTCAGAATTTGATGTTCCCTCTCATGTTGATGTGCCCGACGTTGAAACTGGCTTTATTTCAATAAAAGATTTTGCATATGAGAAATCTAATCCTTTACATTATGGGTATTTTGAAGATAATGAATATGATGAATATGATGAAGAATATGGTTATAATGATGCTAACAACGGCCTAAATAATGATGAAGAATCTGATGACAAAAGACAAAGTTTTATACTACCAGAGTCACATATTGTTAATCGTAAAGCTTTTGCTTTATATGCTTTTGAACCTGAAAATGAAAATGAATTAGAATTAAAAGAAGGTGACATAATATATATAAGTTATAAACATGGCCAAGGGTGGCTGGTGGCAGAAAATTATGATAGAACACAGACTGGTCTTGTACCTGAAGAATATATTTCATACATTGAAGAAGAGGAAGATAATGATAATAATGAATTTGAAGATAAAGCTCGTCCATTTTATTTAACACAATTTATTACTCAAAATATGAATAGCCAACACCAAGGCGAAGATGATGGTGAGCATTACTCAGAAGAAAAAGTTGGAGGTGAAGGTGATGATTGGGAAGACATTGATGAGCTAAATGATGATGTTCAAAAATTTTTAAAAATATCTGAATAATAATATTTGGCATCGAATAAGGATATCCAATAAACATTAAAATAATAATAATAATAAAATTTTAAACAAAGAATTATATTTATTTTTTTCTTTGGATAATTAATAGCATAATTTCATATAAAGTATATAGGTTTAAAAAAATCACTATATTTTTTCGGATATAATATTTACAATATATTAATATTAACTTTTTATATATAATAAAATGAAAATCTAGATGAATCTAAATATTCGTTGGTTAAGGAATAGACTGCTAACTCTTTTTCAATAATTGCTTTCTCTAAAAATGCAGTTATAACGTCTTGTGATCTTAAATGAATACCTATAATTGCATGAGCTTCTAAATCATTTGATCTATAATATTCAGTTAATTGTATTAAAGTATTCAAAAACGAATCGATTAGATATTCATTATATATCACATCCATTGCAATAATTGTTATAGTTTTAGAAGTTTTTGTTAAATTAATTAACTCGATTGGGATATTTTTCTTTGAGCTAATATCAAAATTCTCCCAATCAACAGGTGAAACTTCTAACGAAACCATTGATTTCATTTGACAGCCATTTTCCAATTCTTGTTGTTCTAAAAATGTCTTATCGATAATATCCAAACTTTTTGAGTAACAACTTCTCTTATTTATTTGAGAAACATTTTCTTTTATATTTTCTTTTAATTTATTAATAATCCCTTTTTGATCAGTTGCAAGATAATTATTAACAAAATTACTCAATACAACTGCAGTAATACCTGAGATTCCAGATCCCAATTCAATAATACTATGGATATTATTATCCTTTTCTTTTGGATCGCAGTTAATTATTGAAGGTATTCTTAACTTTCCATTGACCATTGAGTCGTTTGAATCTGAATCTGAATCCGCATTTAACACTTCAACTTCTCCACCAAATCTAAGAATATAAGATGAGTTATGAAATAATAACCATCTTAAAAAGAAAGGAGTTGTTGACCATAAAACAAACCCAGTTGTCGAGTTATTGTTATCCTTTGATGAATTTAAACTTGTGATTAATTGTTCAACATTAAAAGTGTAAAAATCAGAATTGACATCTTTTTTTTTCTTTTTCAATTTTGATTTATTTCCTTTTTGCTTCTGTTTACTCAATTCATTATCATCTTTAATTGAATCATTAAATGGTTCAATTTCAATTGTAATATTAGTTTCCGATCTATCTAAAATTCCTAAATCTTGTTTTAATTTATCAGAATTTGAATTTAATTCTATATACCTTTCAAAAATATGATCATATAATGCATCTTCATCTAATAGTAAAAAACTTAGTTTCATTAATCATTACCATCTATTTCAAATTGCATTTCATTTATTCTTTGTAATTATTATAATCACTCTATTGTATAAGTTTATTTTCTTATATATGCGATGAGCTTAAATAATTATTTCAACATTGGGAAACAAACGGAAAAAAAAAAAGAAACGATCGCACTAGAGTATTTTAATTTTTAAAACTAATAATAAAGATAGAATTAAATTGCAAATGAGGTAAACATATCTATAAAAATAAATACGTATATATATATATATATATATATATCTAAAAATTATTTAATTTGAAATTGTCTTTTCTAAATTAAATTTTTTGCTAATAAAATTTCAGCGATTAAGATACCTGCACCAGCAGCACCGATGACAGTATTATGAGATAAAACTACCATTTTGAAATCTAATAAAGGATCTTCTCTGACTCTACCGACGGAGACACCATAACCTGCGTCTCTATTTCTGTCTAATCTAGGTTGTGGTCTGTCGTTTTGTTCTAAGACATGAATAGTTTGTTTTGGAGCAGAATGACAACCTAATTTATAAGCATCACAAACGTAATCTCTTAAACATTGCTTTACTTGATCAACAGAAGGAGCAGGTCTATTTTTGAATCTCAAAGAGATACATTCAGTATGGCCGTCTGATACAGCGACTCTGTTACATTGAGCGGAGACTTTAATTTCATCATTTGTTAATAAATCAATATGAGTTTTATCATTTGATAAATTACCTAAAATCTTTTTAGTTTCCCATTCCATTTTATCTTCTTCACCGCCGATGTATGGAATAATATTATCTAAGATATCGATACTTGGCACACCTGGAGAGAAACCAGCACCTGAAATAGCTTGTAAAGTAGTTGTAGTTAAAGCATCGATTGGACCGAATGTTTCAACCAATGGTTTTAATGGAGCCACTAAACCAGCAGTTGAACAGTTTGAAATACAAACGATAAAACCTGGTTTTTTTGTATTATTAGTTTTTGAATCATCAATTTTTTTTGAGATAATATCCAAATGATCTACATTAACAATTGGGACAATCAATGGCACATCTTCTTGTCTTCTATAATTTTTTGCATTTGATACGACCGCTAAGCCATTTTCAACGAATTCTTTTTCAATTGGACCAGCATAATCAGCATCTAAACCAGAGAATACAATATCACAATCTTTAAAAAATTCTGATTTACATTCAGTGACTATGATATCATTAGCAAAATCAGGTAACAAATCAGTTTGTTTCCAATTGACTGCATCGATGTATTTTTTACCAGCAGATCTTGGAGAAGCACCCAAATATTTCAATTCGAAATCTGGATGATCATTCAATAGTAAGATAAATCTTTGACCAACAGAGCCTGTAGCACCTAATACACCAGCAATTTTTTTAACCATTTTCAGAGGAGTATGGATATGGGTATGAATAGATATAGTATAGATATATTATAGATATATTATAGATATATTATAGATATAAGTATATATATACTTATATATATACTTATATATATACTTATATATATACTTATATCTATATAAGTCTATTCAATTGAAAATGTTTGACAATGACTAATAACTAGCCATACTGCACCAAGATATAAATTCAGCGTACCATAGTATTACAGTATGGGCATATCACCATAATATGCCCATACTATAAAATTTTTCAACAAAACCACCATACATAGTACATTAACAATAACACTAAGATATCAAAACCACTCACCATGGAAAAACCCAACACTGTTATCATACACAACGAAGTTACCCTCCCAGACAAGACACACTACACTGTCCAATAATTAAAATGAACCGACAAAGTTAACATACAGTGCACTGGTGCCACTGCACACTGCGCCAGTGTGCACTGCAATAAATAAATTCGGAAGCCACAAAATCATTTAATTTTCACGCACGGTCAACGCTAAACAGTGCGTAGTGTGTATTTGACATACAATGATACAATGCTATAGCGCAACGGCATAGCACAGCACAATGATATTCGCCACCGTTCTTTTAATTATTGGTATCATTATAGTATGGTATCATTATAGTATGGTATACTGTTATATGGTAATGTATGGTATTATGGTATTATGGTATTATGGTAATGTATTATGGTAATGTATGCTGTTGTATGCCCCCCCCCCCCCTGGTAATTTTCACTGTTAAACCCCTTCATTGACATACCCTCTCTCTTATACTACACTACACTATACTATATTTTATTATGCTAATTTGGTATTCGGAATTTTTTATTATTCGTAGTCAATTCGTAATGGTTTTTATTTTCAATTGATTTTTTCTTTTATATATATAAGTATATGAAAAATTATATTTTTATTTTATTCTTTTGTATTTTATTCTTTTTTCATATCCATGTATTAATTATATTCTCTTTGTATTATTCCCTTTGTATTATTCTCTTTAGCTTTCCCTCAAGAAAACCAATTATTCTTTCATATAATAAAATCATGTCTAAGGTCTTTTTCGATGTCGAAGCTGATGGTCAACCATTAGGTAGAATTGTATTCAAATTATACAATGATGTTACCCCAAAAACTGCTGAAAATTTCAGAGCTTTATGTACTGGTGAAAAGGGTTTCGGTTACGCCGGTTCTCCATTCCACAGAGTCATCCCAGATTTCATGCTACAAGGTGGTGATTTCACTGCTGGTAACGGTACTGGTGGTAAATCTATCTACGGTGGTAAATTCCCAGATGAAAACTTCGTCAAGAAGCATGAAAAACCAGGTTTATTATCCATGGCCAACGCTGGTCCAGGTACTAACGGTTCTCAATTCTTCATCACTACCGTCCCATGTCCATGGTTAGATGGTAAGCACGTTGTCTTCGGTGAAGTCTCTGAAGGTTTCGATGTTGTTAAGAAGATCGAATCCTTAGGTTCTCCATCCGGTGCCACTAGAGCTAGAATTATGGTCGCTAAGTCTGGTGAATTATAAATTTGAATTTAAGAAAAATTAATAATAATATATATATATATGTATATTTGTATATAGAAGTGTTTTTTTTTCCACACTTTCTAAATTTATTTTAACTACCTTCCATATCTATCAATAATAAAAACAATATTATTATATTTCTATCATATATATATATATATTACTGTATTAGACCATATTTTTATTCATATAAATTAAATTTCTAATTAATAATTAATTTTTTTTTGGATTGTTAAACCCTACGAATTTATCTTCGCTTTATTGGGATACCGATAAAATAAGTTTCATTTGACAGTTTTTTGACTTAATTATTTTTTTTCAACATTTTTTTCAATTTAAATTTAAATTATATATATATATATACTTTACTTATTAAAATTATCTATATTAATAATATAATATTTTATTAGGAGTGACTATTGAACAGCAACTATATCTAATACAATAGACAACGTGTTAATAAACTACACATCGATAAGGAAAACACATAATTTTTTAAAATGGACTCATTATCAAAAAAACTTCAAAATTTAGGTATTCATGATGTTAGAAATGCAGGCAGATTCATGCAAAATATGATTGTACAATACGAACCATACCAAATTGATATTAGAAGAGCTACAAATACTGATTCTTGGGGACCAACAACAAAACATTTGGAAAAAGTTATTAGAAATAAATATCAAGTACCATTGTTCTTAATGACAGAATATATTTTAAAGAGAATCATTGATCATATTGCGAAAAAACCAAAAAATTTATATGAAAAGGCAAGAAAAGAATATATCAATTATGGTTCCGAATGGAGAGTCATAATGAAATGTTTGATTGTCATCGAATACCTTTTATTACATGTCGATGAAGGTGAAGAAATAAATCAAATTTTAAATTGTTTATCAACTCATAAACAAATTTTATTTGATAAAGTTTTAAATTATAAGATTGAATTCTCAAATGATGGTAAGATGGAAATCCATGAAAGAAGTATAAAAAAAGAATGTGAAAAATTAATTAATTTAATGGATGATCCAACTTATTTATCACAACAAAGAGCAATTAAAAAGAAAAATGAAATGAAAGTAAATTTAGCTGGTACAACATCATCAAATTATAATTATAATGGTGGTGGTAGTAATTTGGGCAGTGGTAGAGGTAGTTATAGTGTATCAAGTACAAACCAATATGGTATGAGTGATTATAATGCAAATGCAATGGATACAGTGGAGTTCGAAATGCCAGAAGGCACATTTTCTAATCCTACCAATAGTGAAGATATTGAAATAAATAATACAGTAAATGGAATCAATACAGAAGGTAGACAACGTAGATTATCATATATTGAAGAACAAAGAAAACAAAGAAGAGAAAAATTAAGAGAAAAAATAAGAGAAAGTGAATCAAATAGAAAAAATAGTATTGAAACAGGAATAAAGAAAATTGAAACAAAATTAAAAGAAATCCCAGATTTGCTTGATCTTGATTTCGATCCACCAGCAAATCCAGAACCAGCTAAAGGTAAAAATAATGATACAGAAAATGCAATTGACGATGAAGATGACAATGACGATTTTGGAGATTTCCAAAGTGAAAATAAAACAATTACTACAAATCAAAATCAAAATAATATTAATAAAGAAACAAAATCAAACGATTTATTTGCAGATTTGTTTGCAAACTCTAAATCATTAATTTAGAATAGTCATATATAAACATATAATGGAAATAAACGAGTAATAACAAATATACATTTACTTATATACTTTCTTATATATATCGTTTCTTATGTTTACATTCATTAAAATTTGAGCATAATAGTTTAAATTTGCACCCATTTTTTTTTATTTCAATAGTTGCGCTAAGAACATACCGTAGAATAAACAAACTTTAGACCAATACAAAAGAAAACAAACTTCACCTTTTTTTTTCATTTGAGCTTATAAGAGATGTCGATGAGATGCGATGAGTTGTCGATGACCATAACGATGACAATGATAAATGTTAAGTTATGATCATAATAAAGTTTATTAAACGTTTTATAACTTTACACATTAGAAATTATATAATGAGGTTCTAATATAATATAATACAATATAATATAATATAATATAATAATTTATGTATGGGAAAAGATCTTATTTTCATTAACATAAAAATTGAAGCAAAAGACACATATTAAGTTTTTCATTGATTGAAAAATTCACACCCACTAATTTTTTTATTTAAATTCATTATATATTATTTGTAATCGCAATACCTAATGTCTTTTTTTTTTTTCATTTTTTTTTTTCATTTTCAGTTATGATATTTAAGTGTTATGTGTGAAATATTTTTTACACCTTAATTTTTAATTGAGGGTGTATACACTTAAATTAATAAAAATTTTATTAAATTTATATATAAAGATGTATATCTATGAGATTTAATATTGATTTTTTTTAAGGTTCTTAAATTCTCTTTTGTCTTATCTTTACATTTTGTTACAGATCTCAAATAAAAAATACAAAAATTAAATAGAGTAAATTTTTACAAAAATGGATAATATAGATCAATATTATGATAATTCAACTGTCACTTCATCATTATTTTCTGAAAAAATTGATTATAGTAATCAAGTTAAAGAATTAGAAGATTATTATTATAAAACTTTATTGAATGATGATGATGGTTTAAATAAATCAAAGAGTAATGAAAATTTAAGTGATGCTTCAAGTATACTTGATGATGAAAATTCAATGTTTTATCAATTTTATTCAAATAATTCAAATGATAAATTTTATAACAGTCAAAATTTATTTGGAATTGATCAATTAACAAAAAAGAATAACAACGCTAAGAAATTAGAAGTTCAAATAAATTCAAGTTATTATAATACATTGAATTCATTACCATTAACCACTGAAAATTTACAAAAATTATCAAATGTTGATATATTTACAAAAGAAATTAATAAATATCAATTTAAAAAATCAATTAAAATCGTTAACACTACAGAAGGTAATGTAAGTGCAATCGACTATGCAGGTTCAAATATTAATAAACAATTATTTAAAACTGAATTATGTGAAACTTTTACAACTAAAGGTTTTTGTAAATATGGTAATAAATGTCAATTTGCTCATGGTTTAAATGAATTAAAATTAAAACAAAAGACAAACAATTTTAGAACTAAACCTTGTATTAATTGGAGCAAATTAGGTTATTGTCCATATGGTAAAAGATGTTGTTTTAAACATGGTGATGATAAAGATATTGAAATTTATAAAAAAGCAGGCTCTATAATAATTGATAATAAAGAAAATCATCAACCATCAGATATTGAATCTTTACAGAGACAAATTAAAAAACCAATTAAAAAGAATTTACATTCTGATATACTTGCATTAGAAAAAATGACTTGGTAAGAAATTAATAATGATTCTTGGCCAAGATATGTATCCAATAGGAAATGATTAATAGAAATCATTGGATAAAATTATTTATTATATAATTAAGTGATGTTATTACTAATTTAATTATATTTATATTTATATATACAATTATAATTATTATAATTAATTAATAATGATTTAATTAAAGTATAGTCTGAAAAACAATCTGAAATTATATATTAAAGTTTGACATTACATATATTAATTATTGTTCATAAATCCAGTATTTTGTAATAATGGAGAAGAAGTATTAGGTAATCTACTTCTATTTGGATTCAAATTAATTGTTGAAAGCTTTTTAGATATCTTTCTACTTCTTTCTGATTTTGGAGCAAGTTCATTTTTAGATATTGGATATATATTGCTAGGATAAATATTATCAGAAGGATCAGTAGCAAGATCATTTAATTCTATACCGTCAAGGTTTCTCTGCAATAGATATCTCAAGGAATTATACCAAACATTATGCCTTTGTCTTGTAGGACATGTAATCTTAACTGGACGTCCTTCTGTTTTAATAATAATACTTTTATGATACAATCCTACTGGGTAAGGGTTTGAGTCTTCAATACTTTCAACCCCTAAAATTGCAATACCTTTAGTTTTTCTCGAAGAATTATTTTCCATTACAGGATTAGCATTCGACCAATATAATGTTAAAGTATATGGATGTACCCAGAAATATTTTTCATGTCTTGATTCAAATCCAAGTTGACCAAGGCGACGGTAGTATTTGAATAAGTATTCACCAATTACAGTTTGAGTAACAGCAAGAATAATACTTGGCTCATTAAAAGATGCTACAGTATCAAGTGATACCTCACCAGAAATGGAATAAGCTCTCATACTACCCGCATCTGTCGTACTTGAACTTCTAGAATGATGGTTCAATTGTTGAGAATCACCATCAGCAATGTTATTTCCATCTTTATATTTTATGTGACCACCAATAGGTGGAGGAGGTGCAAATCCACCAAATCCTGCATTGGTAACAGTATAATCTACTCCACATTTGCCTAACTCATCCTTTAATTCATCAGTAGCGAAGTCACTGATTATAGGGTTTGAATTGTTAACTAGCCTTTTATAATATTCTGATGGTAACAAAACATTATCTTCTGCATTTGCATTATCAAAAGAACTAGTTGGAATGAATGAATTTTGAGGAACGCATATATAACCATAATTTAAAGCTTTCTCTCTTACTTCTTCTAATCTATTATTTTTAGTTACATCATCATCTCCGATTATATTTCCTTGCTCAGCTTCATGCCCGTCAACATAGGATAAATTATTTGATTTTGAAGTTAAATCTATGTAAGCTTCTCTATCCATGACAACTAAATCTTGTTTTTCTGCTTCTAGGTACAATTTTTCTTTACTAAATTTCGGATTGACAAGTTCTTCATTTATCTCTTTATACTTATTAGAATTGACTAGTACTAAATCTAATTCATCTGCTCTTCTTGAAAGAACATCTTCATCCATTTCAGATAGTATTTTTTCTTTTTCAGAATTCATATGATCTTTATAGCTAATATCATCAAAAACTGTTAATCCAAGAACATTCGCAATTGATATAATTTCTTCCTTTGAAGTTGGTAATTTGTCATTGACCATCCTGATTTCATCTCCTGATAAAGAAATGTCAGAAATCTTTTTAGAGATATTTATAGATGAATTATCTTGTTCAGGAAAGTCATTAATTATATCATCAACATTTGCAGATAAACCAGTTTTTAAAACATTACGCCTTTCACTTCTTTTTGTAATTGTTGGTACTGCATCTGAAATACTGCTAGTTGATATAATATTCGGAACTGGTATTGGGATTGGTAAAATTGAAGTCCCGAACTTACTAGAGTCAGTTTCATTGTGTTGAGTGTTATCTGATAACTTCTTATACTCAGATAATTCCATAACAACAAGTCCAAACTTGGAACAATAATTTCTAAGTTCTTGTTCAGTTAAATTTGGTGTATTATTATTCGGTTCAACAGTTTTAACCATTTGTGCTGTAGTATCGACAGGCGTTAAACTTGCTCCAATTAAATCAGTATAATCATCTTTACTTAGAATCACGATACCAAGATCATCTGCCATATTCCGCACTTTATTAAAATCTAATGTTGCATTAGATACCTTTTCAAGTTCTTCAGATAGAGTTGCCTTTTCATTTTTTAGATTATCATACTCTATTTGTAATGTATCGAAATCATTCATTAATTTCATCTTTTCATCAAAATCATTTTGATTCTCTTTTTCAATATCATTATTTGGATTCAGGGCAACTTGTAGAGATTGCTGCATTAATAATTTTTCTGAATTTAATGACTCTATGACATTGTTTAGTTCATCTATATTCATTTTATTTTTAATATCTAATTGATTCATTTCTTCAGTTTCAACTTGCATCTTCTCTAAATTTAATTTCAAATTTTCATTTTCTATTTTAATTTGTTCAGTTTCCGCAGATAATTTTTCAGACTCTATCAAGTTATTTTTCAGTTCTTCATTTTCTGTCTTAATTTGTTCTGCTAATTCAGATTTCTTTTCTGCATCAGCTAAATCTGAAATTGTTTTCTCTATTTCATCAGATAAATCTTTAATTAATTTTATTTTTAACATATATTCAGCTTCTGGGACTAATTTCATACCTAACTCTTCCGAATGCTTTTGTAGTGTTTCCATATCCACAAATTGTTTGTCAATAGGTTTAGATGTCATTTCTTTTTCATCGACTGGTGAAAGTAACTCATTCTCAATCGGATTAATATTCAATTGTTTAGTATTATTATTGTTACCGATTGGGACTTTATATTTAAATTTAAGATACTCTTCATACTCTTTTTGCGATATTTGAACCATTTCTGAAGTGTCATTAGCTAGTATTGAATTATCATTTATACTCCAATCATTTGATAAAAGTTGGTTTTCAACTTTAACATTTGATATTGTTGTGTCAGGATCATCGGTGAACAAATGTTTACCTTGATTTATATCAGTTAGTGAACTGAAATCCAATCCATGATCTACATCATCCAAATTATTTTCGTTAGATAATAAAGGTTCATTATTCTGTGTAACCAATGTATACCCTAAAGATTTAATGTATTTTTCAAGCTCATTAAAGCTGTAGTTGTCTAATTGTTGCTTATTTACAGAAATGACCGTGTCAGCAGTTGAAATATCAGACAAAGAGCCAATATTATCTCTATGAATATCGCTGCCTAGACTTATATCACTCTTATTCGATGGATTATTATTATTTACCAAACTAGACTTACTTAATAATGTAGAAATATTCTTGTAAGGCATGGTTTTATTATTTTGTAATGAATATGTTGAATTCATGGACTTGTCATTTGCATCGTAATACACCGATTGTTCTGTAGACAATGAATTTACAGATAGCGCAGAACTGTTTAGACCATTGAATACTAGAGAAACACCTTTTCCTGATTCTTGATTTGCATTTAAACTTTTTGGCTGCTCAAATTCTTCAACATTCATTGGAGTTAATTTCATATCGAAATTAGCTGCATATTCTTTGATATCTTCGAAGGAGATACTATTCATTGCATTTTTCTTTTTCAATAACATTTTATACTCGTCTGTTGGTAAAACAGTTAAATCGAAGTCCTTTGCACCATTATAAATATCAGTTTTCGTCATTATATGGTCCTTTTGATTTTTCTTTAAATTAGAATATTCTTCTGAAGATAAAGTAACAAATCCCATTTTTTTTGTAGATTTCAAAATTTTTTCTGTGCTTGTATTTTCTTCACGTATAACCTTTTCAAAAAACTGCTTGTTTGCTAGAACCTTAGAAGATGGGGCTACTGTTTCAACAAATGCTTTGTCATTAAACTTTTCAACAAGTGATTCATATTCTTCGCGTGTTAAAATATTTAAACCTAATTTTTCTGCAGAGATTTCTAAATCCTTTTTGTTTGGATTATTTGTGCTTTCAAGTAATCTATTATATTCTGAATCTTTTACTAATGACAAACCTCTTGATTTTGCAGATTTTTCGATAATTTCATCGGATGGAAATTCAACACTGGATTTTAATAAGTCATATTCCTCTCTTGGAAGAGCAGTATAGCCATATAAATTTGCGTATTCTGAGATTGTTTCCTTATCTGGACCTCTTGTTAAATCTTCATATTTCTTTTCTGATAATGGGACAATTTTAAATTTTGAACACAATTTTAATATATCCTCCTTTGTCATAGTTTTGTTTATATTGTATAACATTTTCTCGTATTCTGACTTATTAATTAAAATGGAATCTTCATTGAATGAAAGATCATCTGTATTACCTTGGAAAAATTTTGAAGTTTTTGATATATTATTCATATTCAGTAAAACATAACCATGTAATTTGGCACCTTCAGAAACCAATTCTAATGGCGGGTTCCTTATTTCATTTACTAATGAGTTATATGCATCTTCATTTAGAACAGTTAAACTATTTTCTTTAGCTTTTTCTACTAAATAATCCACAGTAGGTTTTTCGATAGATTCAGTTAAACTATCAATTTGTTCTCTCTTTAGTATCACTAAATTTTTCTGATCAGCTAGTTCTATTAATTTATCCACTGGTATATCTGAATTTAAATTAGAACTAATTGATCTTGAATCCTTATTTGACATTTGATTTTCAAAGTTATTTATTTTTAAATTCAATTCATTTATATGATCTTTATATTGTGACATTTCAATTTCATGTTTTTGAATCTCTGAATTTAATTGATTTTCAAGATTAACTTTTTCTAAATATAAAGATTCATTTTCTCCATTTGCTTCCCCACCTTGTGATCTTAATTTACTCAATTCCGTTTTCTGTATTTGATTATTTTCTTTTATTTGATTTAATTCATTTGTAATACTTAAAATACTATTCTTTAAATCATTATTATTATTGCTCATTAAATTTAAATCTTTTTCAGTAATTGAAAATTTATTTTGTAGTAATTCGTTATTTTTATTCAATGTTTTATTATCATCTTCTAATTTTCTGATTTTTTTTGACTTTCTTTCAAGTTCAGATTGTAATTTTCTACATTCAAGTAATAAATTATCACTTAAATCCATTACAAAATTAACATTATCATTTGTATGAGTTGATAATATGCTTGCATTTGAATTTCTATTTCTTTTACTAATTAAATTTGAAAATGAAAATGGTCTTCTATTTCCTGTATCATGTTCATTTAGTGAATTTGTATCTGATGTGTTTTCAATATTTTCAAATTGGTCATTAATTCTATTTTTTATATCATCCATTCTTGCTGATGATTGAGATGATATTGATAAACTTTTTCTAATATTATTATTATTATTATTTACCATTTTCGAAATAGCGAGTGTTGTATTTATTCTATCGACTTGAGTACGTTTGGGTTAACTTTTATTATTATTGTGTATTATGGTTTATATATAGTGCTTTTTTTTTGGGAATTAATTGGTATTAGTCGAATTATTTGGGTATCGTTAATTTATTAAACAATTTTATAATATTATTATATAGCTTGGGTTTTAGATTGATTCGTTTAAAAAAATATGCAACAACTTAATGATTTATTATTATATAATAAAAAGAATTTAAGATATTAAATTATATTTAAATACAATAATATAACATATAAAATAAATTATATTATGAAACTCATCAAGTTTACCTAATCAAAATTCTTTCTCTTTTTTTTTTTTTTTTATTTTTATTTTAAACTAATGATATTAAATTACATATACCTGTGTTACTTTTTATTATTAAAGTGTTACATGATGTTTTCTTTTTCTTAATTTATTTTTTTGTTATCAAATTTGAATATTAAAATAATCGAAGGGCATCTTTTAATTTTAAATTTTCATTAATAAATTTTCCATTTTCGGACAATTTAAAAACAAAAAAAAAAGACAGTATTGGGGAAAAAAAAATTAAAATAAAAACTTCAAACAATACCTCAAAACCATTTTAAATAAGTGTACAAATATTAAAAGTTAGCAAAAATTTTTTTTGAACAATCCATAAATAAATGAAAAGTCAATTAAAAAAAAAACATGTCATCTTATTAAAGATATATAAAATAATATTATGTTGTACATACCAATTTTAATCATTGTTTAATTACATATAATGATTAAAAACTAGATAATCTCTTTGTTATAATAATACATTTAAATAATATATTAAATAATAACTTATAGTTAAATATAAGAAATATAATATTTTTTTTATTATAATTAAATCTTGTTAACTATTTATAATAAAAAATTAACCGCTGACATAGTTTTATTTTTTTTTTATATATATAAAATCCCTTAAAAACTTTCTTTATAAAAAAATATAATTTGTTTTTGTGTCGCTTCTTTTAAACTATTAATAGATAACATTAATTAGAAACAAATGACAGTAATGTAAATCATCTTCTTGTCAAATAAATCCTTTACTCGGACAAAATACAATTATATATATATATATATATATATATATATATCTACCATAGTTTATAACTTTATTTTAATACATAAGAAATAGCATATATTCCACCTCTCTCTTTCAACTCTTTCTCTTTCTCTTTCTCTTTCCCTATGTATCTCTCTTTTAAGACTATCAATATAATAATTATTTTTAGTCATTCAATCCTGGCTATCCCGTATTAAATTTTAATAAATACGGGATAATTTTGTAAATTACCTTTATTCTTACTCGCCGAGACCAAATTGTCTGGTTTTTCATAGGGAGAAAAACTATATAATCTTCTAAAAATAATTGGTTCAATTTTTATTTAGTTTGTATGAATGTGTTTTTTTTAAGTGTTAACTATGTGTTGTTACTGTGAGTAAAATTATCTATTTTATACCCTTTTATATGAAGAAAAGTTAAAAAATAAAAATATTGTTAATAAGATGCGATTGTTCTACTATATATATTTGTATATAAATAACTATATTTTTTAATTCTTTAAATATAATTTAATTTTAAAAATATTTTAATATAAAGGGATATTAGAAAAGTTAGTTGAAATATTGATTAAAATTTTAAATATTTTTTAAAACAAAAAACACAAAGATAAGTAAAATATATATAACAAAATGTTATCAAGATCTGTATCAAGGAAAGTATTACATGGTACAGTTAAACAAAGTTTAAATAAGAATATAAATTCATTGACAAAATCTTTTGTTATTCAAAATAGATTATTTTCGAATACAGAAATTTTTAATAATAATTTAAATTCTAAGAATTATAATAATTATAAATTAAATAATTATCAAAAAAATGAAAATTATATTAATGGACATTTATTTTTAAATAAAAGATTTGCCTCTACTGTAGTAAAAGTTCCACAAATGGCTGAATCTTTAACTGAAGGTACATTAAAAGAATTTACTAAAAATGTTGGTGACTTTGTTCAACAAGATGAATTAATTGCAACCATTGAAACTGATAAAATTGATGTAGAGGTTAATGCCCCATTTTCTGGTACTATTACAAAATTATTAGCTAATCCAGAAGATACCGTCACTGTTGGAGGTGATTTAGTGGAGATTGAAGAAGGCTCAGCTCCAGCAGGTGATTCTTCTACTTCTACTACAGCTCCTGTTGTTGAAAATAAAGAAAAAGAAGTTGTAAAAGAATCTAAACCAGTTGAAACTAAAGAGAAGCAAGTGGTAAAAGAAACAAAGCCAGAGGAAATTAAAGAAACTCCACAAAAGAAACCAGAAGCAGTCAAATCCTCAACAAATGAAAGTAAATCTTTTACAGCGTTTTCTCGTAATGAACATAAAGTTAAAATGAATCGTATGAGAATGAGAATTGCAGAAAGATTAAAAGAATCTCAAAATACAGCAGCATCATTAACAACTTTTAATGAAGTTGATATGTCAGCTTTATTAGAAATGAGAAAATTATATAAGGATGAAATTATAAAATCAAAAAATATTAAATTTGGTTTCATGGGTTTATTTTCAAAAGCTTGTACTTTAGCCGCTAAAGATATCCCATCTGTAAATGGTGCAATCGAAGGTGATCAAATTATTTATCGTGATTATACAGATATTTCAATCGCAGTCGCTACACCAAAAGGTTTAGTGACACCAGTTGTTCGTAATGCTGAATCTTTATCAGTTTTAGAAATCGAAGATGAAATTGTTCGTTTAAGTAAAAAAGCTCGTGATGGTAAATTAACTTTAGAAGATATGTCTGGTGGTACCTTCACTATATCAAACGGTGGTGTATTTGGATCATTATATGGTACACCAATTATTAATATGCCACAAACAGCTGTTTTAGGTTTGCATGGTGTTAAACAAAGACCAGTGACTTTAGCTGATGGTACTATTGCATCTAGACCAATGATGTATTTAGCATTAACATACGATCATAGATTATTAGATGGTAGAGAAGCAGTTACATTTTTAAGAACAGTCAAAGAATATATTGAAGATCCAAGAAAGATGCTTTTAGCTTAAGTAATTTATTTATTTTATTTATTTAATAGAAGAAAATCGAAAAATTTAAAAAGAAATAAAATAAAAATAAAATAAAAAAAATAAAATAAGGAACATGAAACATGAGACAAAATTAAAAAAGCAAAAAAAAAAAGTAATTATCAGTTTTATATTGATGTTATAAAATATTAGATTTTTATTTTGAAATTCAGTATATAAATTTTACAAAATTTATTAATATTCAATGGAGACATATATAGTAACTATAAAATATGGGTTATTTATTAAACAAAAAAAATTCAATACATATTTTTATTTATTAAATGATTAAAAGTTTTTTAAGATTTTATATTAACTCTAATTAAGTGATTTAATTCTTTTTGTTATAAAATAAAATAAGAAAGTTAATAACATATTATCTTTTATTTCCCTTAATCAGTGATGACTTTATGATTTAATCATACGTTAAAATATATTTTGATCACATGATGAATACATAGATATAATATGTAGTTTCAAAAATTAACTAATTCGGAAAAAAATACAATAAAGTTACTCAATTTTTCAATAAGGAAGATTGCCTATTTCGGTAATATGTAAATAATATCAACATCTTTGAAAAAATTAAATATTATTATTATTATTATTATTATTATTATATATATATATATTAAAAAACTTGATCTAACTATAATAATCATAGAAAGGTGAAATTTATTGATAATAAAACAATATTAAATTTTTGTATTACTACTTTCAATAACTACTTTTTCATATATAAATATGTTAATTATTAATTAATAATTATTTGTAAACTTTAATTTATTATATTTATATCAATTTCAATAATAAATAAAAATAATATATTAAACTCCAACCTCAGTCCCTCCTTTACAAACAATTATAATAGCTAAAGCAAAAGTTTATTAAGAACTTCAAACCAATATATTCAAAAAAAATATCAAATAAAAATAAAGATTTTATTATATATAATAATTTGAATACATTTTAATCAAATATGGAAACGAATTCTTGGAATGTGCTTTTATCAGCAAACGATAATAATGTTACCAATGAAAAAAGAATTGAAAATAATATTTTTTATTCAAAAGATGAATTCAAACAAGGAGATAATTTTAATAATTACTTAAATTTGGAATATGATGATATGGATAGTGCCTTGACCCAAAAATTAAATGACTTGGATATACCAATGATACCAAATTATGATCAAAATAATAATAATATGAATTTTGATGATGTCTTTAATTGGGATCAATTGCAAATAGAAAATCCTGATAATAATACTTTTCTTAAAAATACAAATGAAAAAAAACAACATAAAAGAGGTATGAGTGGTACACAAATTTTTGGTTTTGCTAATCATACAAAAGAATTGAGCATATCTAATGTTCAAAGGGATATGATGAATTTTAATAGCATAGAAACTCCTTCAATGTTTGGTAATTCGCCAGTTCAATCAGAGCAATATAGCAATGGAGATATGAAATTAGGTCAACAATTATTAAAACAACAAGAAGAATTGAAGAGAGCTTTAGATCAACAAAGGGAAATGAATAAACAGTTAGAACAACAACTGCTTGAGAATAGAAAACAACAAGAACAACTTCAAAATGCTTTACAAAAACAACAAGTTGCTACTAATAGTTTAGTAAATTCTCCTTATAAAAGTCCTTCTCGTATGGCTCATACACCAAGGTCAAATAAAGTTTCAGCTGATAATGCAATAATAATAACTTCTAATTCAAAAAATGGTAATTATCAATTCCCAGCTCCTCCAAACCCAACAACAACAATGATTTCACCTCCATTATCTAATACATCATTCAATGGTTCTCCATCAAGCAGGCATAGAAAGAGAAGTTTTATGTCTGGATTTCAAAGTAATAATGGATCAGATTTATTAAAGATAAATAACACTCCAAACTTCGATTATTCAAATGATATAAATACACCAAGTTTTAATAATAAACTATATGCCGAAGAACCAATTAAAAATGATAAAATTCATTATAAAAATAATTCAAATTATTCATCAGCTTCTACTATACCATTATTCCAAGAAGATGAAGCTGCTGATAATGAAATGATGAAGACTATAGGGTTAGGAATTCAATCAAAGACATCCTCAGAAGCAAATAAAACGAAATATACTGGTAATAACAATAATCCTACTTTTGATGTAATGCCGACAATTGTAGGTTCCAATAATAATACACCAGTAAAGGTACGAGTTCCACCAACACAAAAATTCCAACATACACCAATAAAGAATCAAGATCAAATTAATTTTAAATTTATTGAATCAGAATTTTATAATAATTCAGAAACTCCTAAATTTCAAAATGATTACAGATCACCTCAAAGGGTATTAAATTTCAATTCTTCGCATGCAAATAATATGATTGGAACTACGCCATTAAAAACAAATAGTTTAAGTCCTGATAAATTTTTATCATTAACCCCATCACCTTCAAAAAGAGAAACGAAAACAACAAAAACAACAAATTTATCAAAAAATGATACAACTGTCGCTGATTCAGTTGTTAATCTTGATAATACACCAATAAAGATTACAAGAATGCATTCTACGTTACCAAGAGGCGCGATTGATATTTATGTTAAAGAATGCTCAATTGATAAATTTGAATGTTTATATCCTGATTGTCATAAGACATTTGGTAGACGTTATAATTTAAGATCACATATACAAACACATCTTGAAGATAGACCATATGTTTGCGATTATCCAGATTGTGATAAAACGTTTGTTCGTAATCATGATTTAATAAGACATAGAAAGAAACATTCAGAACCGGATATTATATGTAAATGTGGTAAAAAATATACAACACAATTAGGATATAATGGACATAGAAATAAAAATAATTGTGATAATCTTTTAGCTACTGAAAATTCAGTAACTAAATCTTCACCAAAAAAATCAAAAACAAATAAAAATAACAATAATAAGAATGTTACAAATAGTCCAGTTAAAGAAGCGATTACAAATGATTCAATATCGGGTTATGTTATTAAGAAAATGGTACAACAATTAAAAAATGAAATGGAAACAAAAGGATTTTTAGATCCGTTACCCACTACGGGATCAAGTAGTATAAAAATGGGAAATATTGGATCTATAACGACAGAGATGAATATAAATAATAAGACAGATACATTAACACCACCTTCACTTTCAACAGGTTTGAATGAATTAGATACGTCATTTATGAATTTCAGTGATATTAAATAAGACAATTGGTTAAAAAAAAAAGTAAAAAAAAAAGAGAAATTAAGGATGTTTTTTTTTTAACTTTTTATAGAGATTTCAAATTTATATATAGAGTAGTACATACATATATAAGTTCATATTAATGTAATAATATAATAATATACAAAAACAGTTATGCTTACGACAAAATAAAAAAATAAATATTTTTATAAAATATCTGAGATTTCAATTAACTAAAACAAATTAATCATTATTAAAAAAAGATAAACATCCATTATATTAAGATGAGAGTCATTTAAATTTAATATCTTAACTATTATTATTTTTAGGAATCCCTGTATTTTTTTTTATTTGTGTATTAAGAAAAATATCAAAAACCTTTATGATCTTGTAGCTGTAAAAATATTTACCATCAAAATTTGAGATGTTTTTATAATTTTTTTTTTATTTTTTTCGAAATAATTCTCAAATTTTGTTGTCAATTCATTTTTCTACGACCATTTCTCTTTTTTTCTAAAAAATATATAAATACGGATATTTAATTACCTTCAAGGTTATTAATAATTTTTCAAATTATAACGAAATTTTATATAATTTATATAGTAATAAAATTTCGAATCGTAAGTATTAAAATTTTAAAATATAAAATTATTGAAAGTGAAATTTATAACCTTTAGGATCCATTAAATATTTATTTCTTTGAAAAATACTGAAATAAAATTGTATAATGAAAAGGAATTTATAATAATAATATAATATGATTAATTAAAAAGTTTCAATTACATATATACAAATCATTTATATAGAATCTTATATATTAGTAATAAACTCATTGCATTTATAATTTATATTTCATATGTATATATTTAATTTATTAAGTTGTTACATTGTATTATTCATTTTTTTAAGAATAAAGAAAACCTAAGAAACGGATAAAAAGGTTATAGATATATATATATATATATAAATCTAAATTATATATATCATGTCTTTCTCGTTTGTAGATCTCAGTTTAAGAGATTATGTTGAAACTGACACATGTACTACTACTAGTGATTATAGTGGTGATAATAGGATGAGAGTTTTGGCTCTTTTTATTATATTGATATCATCAGCTTTAGGTTCATTTTTTCCAATTTTAGCCTCTTCATATTCTTTTATAAGATTACCAGATATTTGTTTTTTTGTTGCAAAATTTTTTGGTTCTGGTGTTATTGTAGCAACTGCTTTTATTCATTTATTATCACCTGCCGTTGAAGCTTTATCTAATGAATGTTTAGGTGGAACATTTGCAGAATATCCTTGGGCATTCGGTATATGTTTAATGGCATTATTTCTATTATTTTTCATTGAAATTCTTACTCATCATATGTTAACTCATGATGATGAAAATGAACATTCTCATGGTATGGACTCTATTAGTTTATATAGTAGTTCGGATGATAATGAAAACGATACTATTGATGGTTATGTTCATAAAGAATCAAATGATAATAGTTTTGATAAAAATGATAATAATGCTAAAAATAATGACCAATATAAGAAAAAACTAGATTTAGAATCACAACAGTTTGAAATGTCGACAACTAAAATAAATATTAAACAAGATTCAGATAAAATAGAACAAACAAAATCAACTCCAGGTAAAGATCATTTTTCACATGATTCTCAACATCAAGAGCTTAGCCAAATTGGAAAACCAGTAGAAGAATTAGATAAAGAAAAATATATGGGACAAATTATAAGTGTTTTAATTTTAGAATTTGGTGTTATATTCCATTCTGTTTTTACTGGTTTATCGTTGGCTGTTGCAGGTGATGAGTTTGAGACTTTATTTATTGTCTTAGTTTTCCATCAAATGTTTGAAGGTTTAGGTTTAGGCACAAGAATTGCAGAAACTAATTGGCCAGAATCAAAGAAAAAAACACCTTGGCTATTAGCATTAGGTTTTAGTCTATCTACACCAATTGCTATTGCAATTGGTATTGGTGTCAGATACAGTTTCATTCCTGGTTCTAGAACATCATTAATCGCAAATGGTGTATTTGATTCGATCTCTTCAGGTATTTTAATTTATACCGGTTTAGTAGAATTAATGGCACATGAATTCTTATACTCTAAACAATTTACGGGCCGTGATGGTTTCAAACAAATGTTGTTTGCATATGTTATAATGTGTTGTGGAGCAGCACTTATGGCATTATTAGGAAGATGGGCTTAATTTAATATTGATTACTAAATTATCCTTAAAAAATTGCATATTAGCTTAATGCTACAAGGTACGAAATTAGTGTAAAATTCACACAAAAATATTTATTAATTAAAGTAATTGCATTTTGCAGTTAAAATATTTAACTGTATATATAATAAATAGAAAAATTTTAAGAATACATAAGTTGATGATAATATTTTAATCATTTTAATTAATTCATTAATAATTTTATTTATAAGGGTTACTACTCTATTTATTTTGTGGTTTTTGGTTGATGTTAGAAGAAGACTTCAATATATTAGTCTTGTCATTATTAATTGATTGTAATTTCTGTGAATAACCTTGAGTTGGTAACCATTTTCTAGTGCTTCTAATCTCATCGCCTGAATAACCTGGAATTCTAATATTCCAATTTCTTTCTAGGTGTAATTGAATGTCTCTTGATTCTAAATTCTCAGACTTTCTATGTTTGGCTAATCTACATGCAAAACTTGTTACATTACTAACAAAGTCATCAGCTAAATCTAATAACAATTCTTCAACATCACCATCAATTACAGTTTCACCATCACCTTCATCGATACCAACACTTTTAATTAATTCCCTTAACTTTCTCTTTGCCATCACACGTTCTGTATCAATTTCATATGGAGGTAATGTGGTTAACGGTGGAACAGTTAGAGCTGCAGCGGCCATAGCACTACCACCAGTAATGGTTGGTCTATTTAACTTATATGGGACAGGTTCTAATGGCTCTACATTGACATTCTCTGATATTGGTACAGTTGGATCGGATTGCTTGAAAATAACAGATTTAGCTTGGTTGTTTTTAGCGTTTGTAGATGCTGCAGCATTTACATTTGTTACATGAGATCTATCAGCATTGCTGTCAGCGGAGTTATTATTTTGTTGTGAAACAGGTTTATTGGTGGCAGCAGACTCTTTGTTTTGAGAAGGTTGCTGTTGTGATTGTGATTGCTTTTGTTGAGAGGATTGAGCTTGTTGAGCCTGTTGAACTTCTTGTGTTGGTTGAGCGGTTTGTTGTGTTTGCTGTGTTTGTTGTTGTTGATTTTGAGATTGTTGGGTGCTCTTTTGTAACAATTTTTGTAATGCTGGATTTTGTTTAGCACATTCTACATAAAATATTTTTTTATCATTTTTAAAATCTTCATGTATTTTACTAAATTCTAAAGATAATTGTTTTAAATTTGTTATTAATTCATTTCTTTTATTTTCTAAATTTATTTTAACATTTGGATCATTATTATTTGAGTTATCATTAATTTCTTTTGTTAATTGATCTATATTTTGTTTTAAAAATGCATGTTTATCTTTAATAGTTGTTCTCTTTGTTAAGAAATTTTTAACTAAATTATCATATTGTTGATTTTGTTCTGGCGTTAAGATTTGTTTAATAATATTTGCTATTTGTGTTGAAGAATTAGAATTAGCATTACTATTTGGAGTAGATGATGTAGTCGATCCAGGAGTAGCACCAACTGGAGTTGATTGGTTTACAATAGTTTGATTTGGCGTACTTGAGGCATTTGAATTTTGCTGTTGTTGTTGTTGCTGCTGCTGTTGTTGTTGTTGTTGTTGTTTTTGTTGTTGTAATTGTTGTAATTGAGCTTGTCTTTGTTTTGTAAAATTTTCATAAATAGATTTTAATTTTGAAGCTTGCATCAATAATTCTTTACCTCTTGGGGTAGTTTCACCTACTGTTTTAGCTTCATTTACTAATTGTTTAAATTTATTTGTTAATTCGATTAATTGTTTTTGTTGTAGAGCTAATTTAGCTTGAGCTGAAGATGCTGAACTTGAATTTGAACTTTGATTTTGATTTGAATTACTTGACATTGTTAAAAATTCCAAAATTAATTTATTATTATGATTTTGTTTATTTAAAAGAAAATAAAATTGAAACACTAATTTTGCTCTTTGTTATATGTATAATTCCTTTTATTGTAGAAAGGAAGATTGATATAATAAATATAATTGTATTTTCATATGCAATAATCTTCTTTTTTTTTTTTTTTGTTTCTAGCATATTATTGTTTGTTTGTTTAAATTTCAATAAAAGTTTCAAAAAGTTCGAAAATTTCAAAAAATAACAATTTTATCTTTGAAAAAATATTAAAAAATCATGAAATTATGTTATGCGGGTAATTCAGTAATATTTGAAAATATTTGATAAAAAAAACATAGTTATCGATGAGATCAGAAATCGTTAGCGTAATAAAATGACTAATAATATAAATTACTATGTAAGAAATATTTATAATTATTTCAATATTCTATATTGAAATATAAACTATAAGTGAATGCCATAAATCAAATATATTACGAAACAAGTAAGAACATAGATAAATAATGAAAATTGCTATTTTCTATACAGACCATGATAACGAATGGACAAAGCCACATGGTAATTTTGTTGAATTAAGTAAAAAATTATTAAATGATTATAATGATGGTAATAATGAGATCGAATATGTAGTATATAATATTTTTGAAGGCGAAATACCAAGCTATGAAGAGTTAATTAATAACAAGATCAATAATATATTAATTACTGGTTCTAGATATGACTCATTTGATCAAAGTAAAGAATGGATTAATAAATTAAGGGAATTAATTTATGAAATCATTGTTAATAAACAATTTGACTCTAATAATGATATTAAATTGTGTGGTATTTGTTTTGGACATCAAATAATAGCTAATGCATTGAATTATGAAGTTAAAAGAAATCCAAAAGGTGGTGAATATGGTATATTTGAAATTAAATTAAATGAAATTGGACAAAATTTATTTAAAGATATAATTAAAGAAAATTCCATAATAAAATTATCTGAATTTCATAGTGATATTGTAACATATGAAAAAATCGATGACGATAAAAATGATAGAATTGAATTAAAAAATTGGGGAGAAAGTGATAAAAGTGAAATACAAGGATTTTATTTAAAGAATAAAATATTAACATTTCAAGGACATCCAGAATTTATTACTGATGTTGTTAAAAATGGTATTAATTATTTGAAACCTGAATTAAAATTAGAAGAAACTGAAAATAATGGATACTTGTGCAATAAAGTGATCTTTAAATTATTTGAAGGTAACTTATAAGATTCGACCGTAATGCAAAAATAAATCAGACATTATGATAGAATGGACATAGCACGGGAATGGTCACATTCTTATACACTTATACACTTATACACTTATACACTTATACACTTATACACTTATACACTTCTATATACTTAATATCTACATACATAATAAATACATAGTTAGTTGTCACACTGTAGTTGTCAATTAAAACATAACATGACCTAAAACAGTAAAACAAAAGAGAGAAGGAGAAGAGAAGAAATGTTATTAGTGTATTGAGTTCTGTTTCCCTCCGTGTGTCTCTCTGTGTTTCCCTCTGTGTTTCTCTTCTCTTTTGACCCTTTATTATTCTACTTTAATCAACAAAACACTGTACGAAGTCCCACCGAATTAAACAAGAAAACGCACGAATAAATTTATCAAACATCACTACTATAACTGTACTATATGACTGTAGAGAGTAAACGTATATTGAACGGATATCAACGCATTTTTTGAAAAAAAAAAAAACGGAGATAATCTAACTTACTTATACCTGTATAAGAACTAAATTACGTATATAATTTTTATCGCGCCTCTTTTTTTTTTGTTTGTACAGTATTAAGAATTTTTTTATTGATCTTTATTAAAATTTTCTCTCAGTGAATAATTTTTCACTATTCTTTTTTTTCAACTAATTCTAGCCCTATTGAAACTTTACTAAACACTTATACACTATCTAATAAATAATGTATATATATATATATATATACATTATTTATTTTTATTTCAAAAACTAAATCTCATTTATATTCTTATACTCTTATATATTTATACATTCATTTTTTTGTTTGTTGCTGGAAATCTCAAGATACCCAATTACTGTGCATATCTTTTATTTTATTCCATTTCAATAATGAGATTTTTAAATAAAAAAAATTCAGTTAATGCTGCTGTTTTATATAGTGGTTTATCAAATGCTTTTTCATTAACTCCAAGTTTTTCTAAAAATAAAGTTATTGAAAAACCACAATTGAAGAAAAGAGACGGTTCAGATGTGGATAATTTCGTAAGTTTTAAATTCGATAAATCGTATGGTGATAGTTTTAAAAATTCTTCAAAGAGAAATAAACCAAAATTAGATATTGTTAAAAGAGATAACTATGAAGAAGTAGAATTGAAAAATGAATCTTCTTTTTATTCGATCGAATTATCTATTGGTACTCCTGCTCAAAACATTACTGTTTTGATCGATACTGGTTCTTCGGATTTGTGGGTTACAGGTTCTGATAATCCTTTATGTTCATCTACTGATGTTACTGTCACTGATTCGAATGGTAATACTCAATCTTCTATTGATTGTGATGAATACGGTACCTTCACTATTGCTGATTCTTCCAGTTACACTTCAAACTCAACTACTTTCTCTATTTCTTATGGTGATAGTACTTTCGCTTCTGGTACTTGGGGTCAAGATGTTTTGACTTTACAAGATTTGGATGTTAGTGGTTTGTCTTTCGCTGTCGCAAACTACACAAACTCTACTGTCGGTGTCTTAGGTATTGGTTTACCAGGTTTAGAAGTCACTTATTCAGGTGCTTCTTCTGGTACTTCAAGTTATCAATACGATAATTTACCGTTACTATTAAAAAACTCAGGTGCTATTCAATCTAGTAGTTATTCTTTGTTCTTAGATAGTGATTCTTCTACTACCGGTTCCATCGTTTTCGGTGGTGTTGATCATTCAAAGTATGAAGGTTCTCTATACACTATTCCATTAATTAACTATTTGAAATCAAGTGGTTTCAGCAGTCCAGTAGAATTCGATGTCACTTTACAAGGTTTAGGTGTCTCCAACTCTACAAAGAACACTACTGTCTCTACCACTAAGGTTGCTGCTTTGTTAGATTCTGGTACCACTTTAACTTATTTACCATCCAATTTAGTCTCTTTATTGGCTACTCAATTAGGTGCTACTTATTCTTCAAACTTAGGTTACTACACAATGACATGCCCAAGTTCTACTGACAGTACTAAGATTGTCTTCGATTTCGGTGGTTTTCATATTAATACTAAATTATCAAATTTCATCGTCACTTCCTCTAT
Source organism: Tetrapisispora taiwanensis (nom. inval.) (assembly GCA_030573835.1). Taxonomy (NCBI): domain Eukaryota; kingdom Fungi; phylum Ascomycota; class Saccharomycetes; order Saccharomycetales; family Saccharomycetaceae; genus Tetrapisispora; species Tetrapisispora taiwanensis (nom. inval.). The sequence continues at coordinate 31,046 of JAJMDZ010000025.1, forward strand.
GCATATTTGTGTCTTAGGTATCATTCCACAATCAGGTGGCCAAGCTATCTTAGGTGATTCTTTCTTACAACATGCTTACGTCGTTTACGATTTAGATAACTTAGAAATCTCTCTAGGTCAAGCTAACTACAACTCTGAGAGTGACGATATTGAACCTATAGTTTCCTCTGTTCCAAGTGCTATCAAGGCTGCTAGTTATTCTAACACATGGTCTACTTACTCTGTCGTTACAGGTGGTGGTGATATTTTTACTTTAACTGACTCATCTTCTTCAGGCAGCAGTAATAACAATTCTTCTTCTTCCACTTCTACTTCCACTTCTACTCGTTCAACTAGAACTTCTTCAAGCACTAGTAGTTCTGGTTCTTCAAGTAGTTCAGCTTCTAATCTTAGGCCTACCTCAAGTTCAGCTTCTAACATGTCTAGTAGTAGCTCTAGCAGCAGTTCCAGCTCTACTTCTATAAGCCAATCATCAAGTTCAAGATCTGGATCAAGTACAAGTTCTACTGCTACTTCCACTTCTTCTAGATCAAGTAGCTCCTCTGCATCTAGTTCTTCTTCATCTACCCAAAACTCTAATGGCTCAAACATGCTTATCCCATCTTTGTTAATGACTTTTGCTTCCTTTTTTTACTTTATTTAATTTGATTGATTAACTTACATTCATGTTAAATTTTATTAATTTCTTCCCACTAAAAAAAAGTTTTAAAGATAAGAATTGTTGAAATTTATGATTCAATTTCAAACTATTATGAAGTAAATGATTGCTTAGGTCGATCTATTTACTTTTTATTTAGTAAAAAAATCTTTATCAATATGTATTCATTCATTAAATAAGATACATTTTTACGTTTATAAATTTTTTAAAAGTTTCAAATTTTAATATTTGCATGATGCTAATTATATTTTATACAAATTAAAGAGTTGATAAAATGAAATATGCATTAAAATCTATAAATCCGATTTTTGCTGTTATTTTTTTTAAATTAATGCTCGTCATTTTGCTCACTCCAATTAAGTAATTTTTCTCTATGCTTATTATAATCAATCCTCAAAGACATATAGTTTTTGATATATTCATTAATATCTTGACCTTTTGTAAAATTTGATTCCATATCTTCTGTTAAATTATCTAATTTCTTCAATGATGATTCTAAATTTTTTTTTATTGCATTAAAGCTATAATTTGATTCTATATGACTATTAAAGTTTTGCCATTCTTTAACATATTGCGATTCTAAAATTTGACATTCTTCTATATTTTCAAAAGTGCTATCTCTTTTTATTTCTAATTCATTAAATTTATTCTCGAGTTCATTCAATTGTACTATTAATTTTGTTATATTTTCTTTAAAATCAGTTTGTAAATTAAATTGACTTACGTATTTTTTTAAATTCTCTCTTTGTAAATTTATAAGATCTAGTAATTCAGAATTTGATAACAGTGATATATTATTTGGCAGTTTTATGTCAGCTGGTACAGCAGTTTTTTCAATTTGATTTGTATTAAATTCTGACATGGTTTAACTGTTAACTACAATTGATAATTGATTTATTGCGCAATTGATAATTATTAGTTTAATGCAAAGTTAAATTATAAATTGATTCTTAAAGTTGATAAGCTTTGGCAATTTAAATTACTTGATTTTATTACATATATATCTATTATACAAAAAAAAAGGTTCGTACGTTACTTAATTTTAGGACTTGATTTCTTCATTTTTAAGTAAATATTTTTGCTTTCAGTAATAAAATTAACTATGTGGAATTGAAAAAGTTAAAGCAAATGAAAAAAAAATTTAAAAAAAAAGGAAAACAGTAAACAGTAAATGAGAAATTGATATATAAAAAAGTAAAAAGTAATATGCAAAATGATAATATTTATATAATTAAATTTGTAAATCTAGTTTTATAAAAATCTTAAAGTGGGTATATTTTAATAAAAGACACTAAATAATATTAAAGATGTCAGCCATTAAAGTAGCAGCTAAAATTCAACCAGCTAAACAAGCATTAATTATTTTTCATGGTCTTGGTGATACTGGCAGTGGTTGGTCATTCTTAGCAGAATATTTACAAAGAGATCCAGCATTTTCTCATACAAAATTCATATTCCCAAATGCACCAGATATTCCTATAACAGTCAATGGTGGATATAGAATGCCAGGTTGGTTTGATATATTAGATTGGAATTTAACTGGTGATAATGTTGATAAGTCCGGATTTGCACAATCATTAAAATTAGTTGAAAAATATGTTAATAATGAAATTCAAGAAGGTATAGATCCAAATAATATAGTTGTTGGTGGATTTTCACAAGGTGCAGCATTAACACTTGCAGCATCAATTAGTTTACCTATTAAAATTGCCGGATTTTTATCATTATCAGGATTTTGTTTTAACAAAAAATATATAAATGAAATCAAAAATACAAATAATCTAGAGACACCAATATTCCATGGACATGGTACAAGTGACCCAGTTGTACCATATAAAGCAGGAGAATTAACAAGAGACCATTTCATTAATGAGTGTAAATTGAATGATTATAGATTCCATTCGTATAATGGATTAGAACATTCAACATCACCACAAGAGATGGTAGATTTAGTAGCTTTTCTAAAAGAAGTATTAAAATTATGAAATAATTTAAATAAATATAAATAAAATTAATTTAAAATTAATTCGATGACCTTCACTGTAATTATATAATCCATTAACATTTTTCACCAAAAATTAAAACAACTTCGAAATTGATATTGTTATATATATATATATATATATAACTTACGTATGAATTATATGTTTGTGCAGACATCTCTCTTCCTTTTTCTCTAGAAAAAAGAAAAATTAAGTATGAAGATGGTTCGTATAATTTTGTAATCACTACGTATGTTTCTATGTTTTCAATTTTTTTTCTTGTGTATAGAATATAAAATTGTATGGGGGTTTGTTTATACTTTTTTCTGTGAGCTGTAAGATTTAAATTGAGATTAAAATAATAATTGGTGAAAAAAGTGAAATAAGTGAAATAAAAACCTTTGATTTTATTGATTGTATTGTTTTTAATTGCAACAAATTTATTGAAGTAAGATATATTTGGAATATAATTAATAACGTGTACTCATCCGGATAAAATTTAATTCTTTATTTATTTATTCTTGTTTCAATTATAAATAAATAAATAATAAATAATAAAAAATAAAAAAAAAGGGAAGTTAACATGTCACTTCCTTTAAAGCCATTATCTTTGGATATTAATATAAAAAAATTAAGTTCAAGTCAAAGGAAATTCAATAATAATATAATTAAAGCATTAGAAAATTTCGAAAATGTCACAGAATGGGCAGACTATATTGCAAGTTTAGGTAAATTATTAAAAGTTTTACAAAGTTTTCCAAATGATAATTTAATTGGGTTTGATATCCCACAACCTTATCAAATTAGTAAGTGCTTATGTGCATCATTATCATATGATTTACCTGCTGGAGTGCATCAAAAGACTTTAGAGGTTTATATATTTATTTTTGAAAAAATTGGTCAAAATGAGTTAGCCTCTGAAATTAATATTTGGATTAGAGGTATCTTACCATTAATGACTTATGCATCAATGTCAGTTAAAATTCCATTAATTGAATTATATGAAAAATATTTATTATGTTTACCATCAAGAACTTTAAAATTGATCATAAAACCTTTATTATCAAGTTTGTTACCTGGTATTGATGATGATAGCAGTGAATTTCAACCTAGAGTAATTAAAATGATACAAATGCTGAAATTGAATTTGAAAGATGATTCATTATTTTGGCAATCCCTTTATTTAATAATGATTACAGATAAAGAACGTAGATTAGGAGCATTGGTTTGGTTATTGAAATTTTTCCCTTCTTTAAATTTAAAATTAGACGTTAATAAGATTTTCGACTCTGAAAAAAATAAAGATAAAAATACATTTAGCGGTAAGAGGAGATTAATTATTCAAGAATTATCTGAAGAAATTAAAGAAGTAGTATTCCCGGAAACAACTTCATTAGTCCGTTCATTAGTTGCATGTTTAAAACCAGGAAATGATATATTGGTTAAAAGAGGAATATTCGATTTATTATTACAATGTATCCCATTAAATTCAATAGTTTTATCATATTTAATAACACCAGAAGAGAAAGAATTATTAGTTATGTCCTGTTGTAAAATTACTTTGGATAAAGATATGTCATTAAATAGAAGAGTATTGAATTGGCTATTAGGTTCAGCAAAAACAAATGTCTCTGAAAAAATAAATAACTCCGTAAAACTAACAACAAATAAAGATGAAGATGTTAATAGTAAAGGTAATTATTTTATAAAATACGGTTATGATTCAATATTCAATGGTTTAATGAAATCATTTTCAGTTGAAACTGATATTATTAATGTCCTTAATATGCTACTGATATTAATGGATAGATGGGAAGTAGGTACTACCATAATTCCTAAAATTTTTATCCCTTTATTTTTATCAGTAGAAAAACACTCTAAAAATGAGCATCTTTTATTAATTGCAAATACATTTTTTGACGTTATCGAAACAAATATTATATGGGGGAAAATATATGAATATATTTATGAAACAAAAAATATTAAATTCTTAAATTTTATCTTAACCGAATTTAACGTCATGCAAGATGAAGAAATAATTATACGACATTTACCTCTGATATTGTTATCAATAATTTATTTTGAAGATGATTTTATAGACGAAACTTTAGAAATAAATCGTTATACAATTTCCAATTTAATTTTGGATATTATTCCTGAAAGAGCATTTCTTCCTATAGACACATGCTCATATAAAGATTTAGAATTGTACCAAAGTAATGAAATTGAAATTCTAATTTCAAACTATTATTTGCTAGTGTCAAATCCTTTTGAAAATAATATTGAAGAATATAATCAGGATTCGAATCCAATTTTAAATCAATCCAATTTGACTTATTTATTATTAAAAGGAAGTAAAAATATGTTATTAAAAAACTTAACTATTGATTCTAACGTTTTACTGTCCTCAAATCTGTTTGTAAATCTGTTTGAAAAGATACCTCATTCGTCTAAAGATTCTTTAGCACTCAATTCCATACTATCGAATAAAGATTTCATCAATACAATTAGTAAAGAAGCTAGTAAAGAAAGTACAAGTTGTGATTTATTAGATGGTGTTACAATTTTATTAACAAGATATTTATCACATTGTCTCTCTCTAGTTGAAACTTTAAAAGTTTTAAAAATTTTAATTGACTCTTTTAAAAAATATATTTTAATTTCTGATACTCAACACAGCGTGGTCAAAAATGTAGTTTTACTTGAAAGAAGTATACACTCTGAATATATACAGGCAGCTTTGGCTAATACTTTTCAAGATGAAACCACTATAATTGATAAAATAGAAATAATGAAAGTTCTCTGGAATAATTTAGAAAATAATTCAACAAGTTTGGACAGAATTTTAGATATTTCATTAGATGAATTATTAGATGAACAAAGTCCACGCTACTTATACGTTTCGAGGTGGATTCAAGAGATTGTGAAGCAAGATTCTTTTGATAGATTGTTTGAATATTTATTAAGAAATTTGATAAACTTTAATTTCTATAAGAAGAAATCGATATCAGAAATTGACGATTTGGATATGTTTACTTATAGAATTAAGATTATAACAGCTGTTTACAGCGTAGAAAAATCTAGTATTTCTAAATACATATCAAAAAATTCAACAAACCCTTCGTTACTAATTAACACTGAGAAGGATAGCATTTGTTCTTACAAAACTTTTCTTCTTAACAGCATTTTAGAGTTTTTAAAATTCAAGAATAATAGGCATTCTAGTAGTGTGAGAAGTTCATTATTATTATTAGATTTGATATTAGATGGGAGTGAATCAAATTTTAAGGATATAATTATAGAGCTGATGAATCTATCAGGAACATTCATTTCTGAAAATGGAAGTGATTCTGAAACTATATCTGTCTCTCTCTTGAATATTGTGTCAAAAATGTTGAAGCTATCACAATTGAATGGTATGACTATTGAAACATTTAATGACATTTCTTCGGATGGAGGATACGTCGAATTTCTAATTAAGATTGTTGATAAGATGAATGGACCTATTATTGTACCATCTTATATAAAATTGGTTCTAGAAAGCATTAAATATATAGATCATAACATATTCAAATGTCTGCTTCCAATGACTAATGCTTTTATAAATAAATGCAAATCAAACTTAAAGGATGGACAAACGAAAGCTGGTTTCTATGATTCTATATCATTGATTTTGCTTTGTCTAGAAGAATTGATAGAAGTTTCACACGGTTACCTATTGGTTGACGAAAAAGAAGGATTGTATGTTCAATCGAATAATAATAAAGGAGATTTTCTACAATATATTGTAACTAATGTTTTTACTGGCGATTCGACAGATTATGAAGCAGTGTTAAATTTTGAAAAATTGACATTATTGCAATCAATCCAACAAATTGTACTTTTTGCTGTTGATGCCTGGTGTTGGACCAATGATGAAATTACAAAAAGAAATGGAATTCTTCATAAAAACAGTGTTGTTTTTAAATTTAAATCCAAGGTTAAAAATATTTTGGAGAAGCTATTTCTTCTTGAACCCTTAGAAGTTTTAGAAAATATATTATCGACTTACGATGAAAAATATACTTTATCCATAATTCAAACACTTGACGGTAACAAACCTAATATTACTTTACCCCATTTGTTCAATAGTATAGTATTAAGGAAAAACCCCAATCATTTAACTAAATTTGCAAAGACTGCATCTTTGGTTAAAAGTAACCCAATACACAACGGTGTTAGTATGGATTCAACAATGAAAAACAGGATTACTTGCAACAATTTAGTCCAATTTTTAATTGAATATTTATCAGCTATGGAAAATGATTCAATGGAAGAAGTATTTTTAGATATAATTTCATTTATGAAAGAAATTAATACAAATTTTGTCCATTATTCTGATATTTCTACTAAGCTATTATTATTTTTATCAATATGTGGTGAAAAAATTGAGAAAACGAAATTTGGTGGTCAAAAAAATGTAGTTAAGGAATTTTCGGAGTTATACGTGAAATATATCTCTTCTTGTTTGGCAAAACTTCAAAAGAGTGACGTCAAAGAGTTAGTTGCTGAAATTAAAACTTTACGTCAAGTCGTTTTGAAGCTAAAGTATTGTATCAATGACTCAATTGGCTTGGAAAAATATAATAATGCCTTACAAATGATCATTATATGTTGCATATCTCCATTTACTAAGAGCATGGTAGATCAAGAAATTGATAATGATATCGTAGAATTATGTGAAGATATATCGAGTCTAAACACAACTCTAAAATCATGGAAAACATTGATCAGTGATATATACATGAATGATAAAAAATTTGTGCGAATTGCTGAAAATAGAAAATGGTCACAAGTTATCCTAAATTGGTCCCGCTACCCAGATATGAAGAGTAAATTAATACCAGATATCATTATTTTAATAGAGGCAAAAAATTTGACCATAACTCCAAGTATTATGAGTTTTGGTACTTCTACAGCAACAGAAGTTAAAGGGAAGAAACTCAATTTACTGCGTATAATTTATCTTTTAGTAATTGGCGAACAAGATGATTACTTATTAAATTTAAATGATATTTTTAATTTGGTTTTGAATTATTTAGAATCGAAGAATGAGGAAGTTAGAACAGTCGCTTGGATTCTGTTAAGAACAATGTTCCTTAAATTCTCGAACTCTCACTTTATAAATTACTGGAGTAAGATAACATATATCTTACAAAGCCAAATTCAAGAAATTTATGAAAAATTATTAATTCAATCGACAGTTGATTCCAAACTAGTATTCCAAATGTGTAAAACTTTAGATGTGCTTTTGACATTAAATATTGAAGATTTTTCTGCGACAAATAATTGGTTATTTATCATTGACACCATAAACTGTTTTAAAAAAACGGATAGTTATATTTCAATCATTGATGAAATAGCTGATTTAAAAGATTTTGCAAAATCTGAAGATAATGATTTTTCTTTTGAAAATGAGGCTAAGTTAGAAAGAAAGCCTTTACTATATGGTTTTCATGAAATTACTTCTTTTCATCAATTAAGGAACTTTTTTTTTGAATTAAGCTATCTGAATTATGAATCAGTAATTAGTTTAAATGAATGTCAGATACAATATCTCGTGAGTGATTTATACGAAGACATTGTTCTTGAAATTATTTCAAATGTATAGTCAATCGCTCAATTAGATTTAAATTCATACTTATAATGTTTTGTTAAGTTCATCAAAGCACAGAACTAATAAGTTAAGGGAAGTTTGTAAAGTTTTATATAATTCTGACTTTTATTTAAAAATAATTCATAACTGTTATTAAAATTTGATAGTATAAAATTATAGTTTAATTTAACAATATTTTGAATATTTGAGTTAACCTTAATTATTTTGATTAGTTTTGCTGTTTCAGATGTCTCTAAGACTTCTAATACTATATTTATCTATTTTCAGTTATAGTAAAATTAGTTATATTTATATATATGCTTTAATATTTAAATAGTATTTAATTTACCAACCACCATAGGTATAGGATGAAGGTAATATAGTAATAGGAAGATTACAAATGAACTCTTCACCTTCTAAATTATCTTTTGCATGCAAAAGATAGCCTTTTTTATCTTCATAAAATTGTTCAAGTAGGTCATCTTCACCAATTGGAATTAGCACAAATTTAAATACAAGCATCCACTTTAATTGGAAAATGTCTGTTTTGAATTGACCAGTCAATTGATTTGTTGGTGATTTTGGTAGTATTAACTTCAAAGGCAGAATATTACAATTATCAAATGAGATTGCATGAGATTCGTATACTATATTTCCCTGTGGAATTTTATTGTCATTTTTATTTACATTGAAGTTTGGAGCTACTATCTCAAATGATTCTAGTGACACTGTAACAGCAGTCACTTTGAATGGAGAAGATAGGCTCTTGTCAAATTTTAAAACCATTTCAATATCATCTGCTGTAGTATAAAAAGGTTTGGATATGGTTAAGCTTGTAATATATTGACCATTTCTATTGATTTGGAATGATCTTTGAGTATCTCTTATCTGAGGTATTAGGTTTTCTTTCTTTTTATTCTCTACTTCTTCGCTTTTGTTAAATTCTATATTATATAAATTAGAAATGTTATTTCTCACCCTCGAGTTATTTTTATTTAGATAGGTTTTAACATCACTGGATTCAATATCCAATTCTAAATCATCATCTATAGTCGTTCTTTCTGGAAACTGCTTTTTAATTTGTAATTCAACTAACTCGTCTACGTCATTTGTGTTCATAGAGTTTGACCTAATCAATTCAACAAAGCTATTCTTCAAAGTCTTAATTTGATCAAGATTCTCATTTCCATCCTTAACAGATGAGCTATGAGTAGAAGAAACTGATACAGCAGAAACCCTTCTATTCACAATTGATTTTTTTAGCTCTTTTATATTTGCTTCATTCAAAATAATTGTGTCTTGGTCTAGCTTCGTGGTGTATTGTTCACCAATTGGACTTACATAAGATGCAATGTTAATTGGTAATTTTACCAATTCCTGCTTTATATTTACAGTAACTAGTCTATTGACACCAACTTCCATTGAATAATTAATAGATATATTATTTGAATTATTATAACTTGGCGGTAGGCTTCTTGGTAAATTGTTAGTTTTGTAATGGTAACTCTTAACTTCTCCAGCCTCTAAGGAAACTTCCGAAAATAATAAAGATTGAGGTATCACAGCAATCAGATATGCTTTAAAATCAGTTGTGTTACCAAAATTTAGACCATTAACTATTAAATTGGAACTATCTGTTCCTAATATTTGATTTTCAACTTTAGATACTAAGCCATTATTTACCAGATTATAATCTGAATTTAAATATTTCAATATAGTTTTATTTTCACTTTCTTTGACAGGTTCTCCAATGTCTGTTGGCTGAATAGTGTCCGTTAATGTAGAGACTTCAGATCTTACCTTTTTTTTACCTAAATTGTCAAAAGATTGATCATTAATAATATCATTATTAAATTGGAAACTTCCTAGTATTTGGACATAACCGGTGATAAGGTGAATAGGTTTATGATATTCTATTGATTTCATAATTTTATTCTTTAATTCTTGTGTAACTAAATTTTCTTTTGTTGGATTGGTACCATTTTTGTTCACTAATGAACCCAATAAAGACCTCATGGACCATTTTTGATCTTCATTTAATTCTTCTGAATTAATATCTTCATCGATATTTGATTCAGAATCACCGTTTTGTTCATTCGATGTATCTTGTAATTTTTCTTCTAACTCCTTTAACTTATCCTTTAGAGTTTGGTATTCTTGTGGTGAGCCCAAGTGTCTTAATCTAATAACAATTGATATTGGTTCACCTGCAAAATATGGATTTGATTCATGGACAACTTCCAATCTTAAATTTTCAGAAAGCAAAAAGGTATCTATTCTATGTGAATGCATTTTGTCAACAAAGGGATTTTAAATACTGAAAAATTGCTTCTTACACTCAATTAATCGTTTTCTGAAACTTATGCAAAATATAAAACCTTTATTGATTTCAAATTGGAAGTATATTAATAATAGTGAAAAGATATTGCTGATTTGAATTAATTTATTGGTACATTTCAATATAGTTTTTATAAAACTACCTTTTTTTTTTCAGTTTTTTTCATAGCTAGTAACATCTTCCTATTTGAAAATATCGTGAGTAATGATACTCAAAATATACTTTAGCTTTAATTTTAAATAAGAAAATGTACCATGAAATAGCTTTAAATCATTGCCTTTACTATTAGTGTTTTAACAACTTATGATTCATGAAATCAAGTTAGAATTATATCATTTCTAATCAGATTAAAAACCGACTGATTTTTATTTGTTCTTTCAAACTATATTAATTTAATTATATAATAAGTTATATTATTGAAAAGAGTGTATGCATGAAAGCATAAATTATACCAAATTATTTAGATACAGACTATATGCTTATTGTGGATTAAATTTGCCAATACTGTAGTAATTTAATCGATTTAGATTTTGTTATTGTATAATTAAGAAAATTTAATGCGAAAGTAATTTGTGGATTGCTTAAAATGAATGAATAAAATATATAAAAAATGATGTTTTTTATTCACTTTTAATATATTTTTTTGATGTTAATTGAAGATTAATCTGTATTCAACTTCTTATTTCTTTAATTATTGTTGGAATTCATTCGCATATTGAATAGCTTGATCACCATAGTTTGAGATAGTACTACTTACATCATTTAATACTTGATCAGTAGGAATATCATTCGCATTATTATTAGCATGACCACTCGATCTTAAATTTGCTTGTATTTGTGCTTGAGCTTGTGCTTGAGCAGCAGCAGCAGTAGCTGCTGCAACTTGTACGTCAAAAGTGGCAGATGTATCAATTTGACCATCTGAACCATCAATTTTATGGAAATCTAATATTTCTGAATACATCATAACTCTCCATGTGTCAACAGGTAGGTCTGCATCATTAAAATTCCAATCGAATTTTGCTTCAGCAACAGGTTCATCGGTTTGATCATGGTAAGGAGCTAAATATGGATGGGCTAAAGCATCGGCAGCGGTTAACCTTTTCTTTGGATCGAAAACCAACATTTTGGCTAATAAATCGACTGCATCAGGTTGAACTGTTTTAAATCTTTCAGAGAATGGTACTGGATCCCTATGTGGTAAAGAAGTTACGAATTTCAATGTATTTTCTGAACAAATTGTATCAATAACATCACTTGGTGGTGAACCTAATAAATCTGTAATAATTGAGAATTGATGTACGTGATCTTTACCTGGGAATAATGGTTTACCTTCTATCATTTCTGCGAAAATACAACCAGCAGACCAAATATCTACTTCAACATCGTACTTTTGCCAAGTTAACATAATTTCAGGAGCTCTATAATATCTTGTTGAAACATAACCTGTCATTTGTGGATCTTGAATTCTTGCTAAACCAAAATCACAAATTTTCAAATCACAATTTTCATTAATTAATATATTACTTGGTTTTAAATCTCTATGAATAACACCTGCAGAATGAACGTATTTTAAACCTCTTAAAATTTGATATAAGAAATATTGTACGAATTGTTTTTCTAATGGTCTTGTTTGTAATAATCTATGTAAATCTGTACCTTGTAATTCTGTTACAAAATAAATATCTTCTAATGGTGATAAGAAAATATCTTGTAAACAAATCAAATTTTCATGTCTTAAATGTTTTAATAATTTTAATTCTCTATAAGTTCTTTTAGCTAAAACAGCAGTTGAAAAAGGTTTCATAATTTTTTTTATAGCTACAGGTTGAGCAGTTAAAGTGTCGGTAGCAGAACAAACTAAACCAAAAGCACCCATACCAACGGGATTCAAATCCACATATCTATTTGTGATTTCAAATACTGTACCAAAGATTTGGGTTCTAATAAACTCTTCATTAGTTGACATTTTTTTTTTTTATGAATTTTAAATCGTTTAATATATATAGATATTTTTTTTCGTTGGAGTTAAATATATGTCTAAAATAAATATATTAATATATTATAATGTATTCTTTTTTTTTTTTTATCACTTAATATAAGCTTATCTAACTCAATATTAATATTATATTTTCTAATTAAAATTATATTAAAAAAAGTTTTATATTTATTAAATTTTCTTATTCTCTATTTTTTTGAAGAAAAAAAAATTAAAAAGCAAAAAAATTTCATACTATTACGTTTTCCTAAAAAAATTAAAAAATAGCATCAATTTCTCCAGCCCTTTTTTAAATACATTAATAGAATTATAAAATATAAAATAACATCTCTCTATATATGCAAGTTCTAATTTAAATATATATTTATGAGAACAAGACAAGATAGTTCTCAAAGATATATTAGAATAGTTTTAAAAACAATTCAGTTACAATTATGATATAATCTTAATCTAGCATATCATTTTACAGTGAAACATATATGTATACATTTACACCTCTAATCAATAATGGTAGGATTCAATAAATGAATCTTATACTAAAATATCAAAATCTACTTGTTATAATTTATTATTATGTTAACATAACTTTAAATCATAAATTGTATATTGTTAATAACAATTTTCTTAACATATAATATAACAATTTTAGTATGTTTTAAAAAATGGGGCATATTCTAAAATTTATAGAATAAAATTCTATAAATTTTTAATTGTTCTCACTAGACCTTCTTAGAATAATTCTTTAAAGAACTATAACAAAAATAATTAAAATTTTTTTTTTTTTTTTAACTGTCAAATTTTTTAATAAAAGAATTTATTTTTATTTTTATTTTTATTGTCATTTTATCTTTTTTCAATTAAAAAAACGAAGAGAAAAAGAAGAAATTTAATGTATACGTCATAATTTTTAAGAAAAAAAAAATTAATGGAAAATTTTGAAGATTGATGGTAGGGTAAATTAGAGTTGTATTATATAATTTTAATGTTTTGTTTATATTAAGGACTTGAAACGAGATGATATTATTTAATTATAGGTACTAAAAGTAATCTTGTGGAACTAAATATAAATATAATATTTTTTATAGTGTAAAATTGTTTTTTTGTTACGATTTTTGAAGTTTTGAATGATTTTTTTTTGGAATTTTAAGAGTTTATTACTATTTATTGAATGTATAGTTACTAATATTATTTTAAGTTTTTTAAAAGGTTAGAGGTTAACTTGAGTTGGATAAGGTTTGATTTGAAAATTGATTATTTAGTGATATTGTAATTATATTTAGATTGTTAGATGGATTTTATTATAATGTTAGTTTTATTATAACAGTATAATATTATATTAAGGTGACAGAATATCTAATTATGTTAATGTTTTTTTTTTATTAATAGGAATGACAATATATATTGTGTCATCAAATTATTTAATAAAAGAAAACAGAAAAATAATTATAATTGATTTATTAAATCATTCAAATTATTCTTTAATTAAAATTCAATGAAATAATAATAAAAAAAACGACTAACGAAACTAATTTACGCGTTTTAACATTTTATAATTTAATTCTATAACCTTCATTTAATTAAACATTTTTATAATAAATCCATAAAAAGAAAAGAGAATGTAAATGGAATCAATTTTTTTCTTTTAAATATAGAGAGCTAAAATTATTAAATTAAATAGACTTAAAACTTAAACAAATTTATGAATCATTTACATAATAAGAATCAATACAAATTTAAAGATAAAAAAAAATCAAAATGACCCCAACAAATGAATTAAAACGCCAAAAAAACTTTTTTTATACAATTTTTTAAATTGTATTTTTTTAGGAAATATAATTCTAGGAATTATGATTAGTAGCCCTCATCAACTTTAAATTAAAAAATGTTTAAATATTTTTTGATGTAAATATTTACATAACTCATATCTTCTATATTAAAAAAATTAGATCCGGATAAATCGTTCCTGTAATATTATTTTTAAAAAAAAATGTACCGATTTTTTTTTTTACTTATTATAAAAATTGTTTTGATTCAAAAATGGTAAACCGACATATTTCTTAAATAGGAAAAAATAAATCAAATAAAGTAAATAAAAAATCACGAAAATTTTTTTTATTTTTTATTTTTTTTCATTTTAGTGCGGAACACATTGGTGTACGTGAAAAAAAAAATTAAACGCATAATTTTATTTTAAAGAATTAATAAAAACCGTTTTTTAATATTATAAAAAATAAAACAGTAAATATATTGTATAAACTTAATGACAAAATTTAAAGAATATAAACATGCATACTAAGAGAATGAGTAATACTAATTTTATCACTTAAATTGTGTATTTCAAAATAATAGTTGTTGTAGTTGTTGGGGGTTATGAACTGCTAGTATATATATATTCAATATTACCATTTTTTTTTGTTAAAATAAAAAGATAAAAAAGATAAAAAAGATCAAGGTCCCAACAAACTCAATTGATAATACAAACTAGAAACTACAGCGTACATATCTCTTATAAAAATTATTTTTTTTGTTCATACCGTTAAAATTATTATCAATCATGTGAATTCATTTCAACGTTTTAGCTTGTTATTTTTTGTTCTATAAAAACCCCCTAATACATTATATACCAATTTTTTTTAAAGAAAAAAATTAAACCCACGATAATTCAAAAGTCATTAAATAAATTATTACAACAATAAAAAATAAAATATTTAGAGAGATCCACTCTACCAAATATAATCAGTTTCTTATAAACCATCCCCTATTAAACATATCTAATGAAAAATTATTATGACAACCGTATTGATTCAAATTAAGAGTCAATTGTAAATTAAATTGTAAATTAGAAAAACAATTGATATAAATAGTGTAAATAATAACCAGTAATATATTAGGATTAGAAGCAACTCCAACCCTTCAATCACTTCATCAGTTTAACTAATGACAAAACAATACATAACTTAAGTATGAGAAACTAAAAATAACTGATAAATAAAATATATTATGCATATAAAACTAAAGATCTTTTTTTTTTTTTTCCCATTAAGTATAACAACCCTCAAATCATTACAGATAATAGCCAAAAAATAACAACAGTATTGTTGTATTTTTTCTATTAATAGAAAAGTAATTAAATTATTTATATTTCTAAGTTAAGAAAAACTAAAACAATATAATAGTTAAATTTTTCATTTTTTCATGCTCCCCCAATTTATTCTACTGTGTGAAAAAACAAACAAACAGACAACAGTAAAAAATAATAATAATAAATAATTTTCACATCCGTCCGAAATGTAAAAAAAAAAAAGAAAATATTTTTTACTATGGTATTAGATTTTTATTATTATTATTTTTGTTTGTACATTTCTAACGGCTATAATAAAATATCGGTTAAACAAATCATAAGATTCTCTTTTGATTTTTAAAAAAATAAAATAAAAAATGATTATAATTGCATAAGTAAAAACCTTTTTAAATGTGTCTAGTTTTCTATTAATTATCACCTTCTACAGTGAAAATGTAAGCAAAAAAAATAAAACAAACCAACATTTTTTCATTTAACAAGCACGTTAAGTAAAAATTTGCTAGTAAATTATTATTATTATTATTATTATTATTATTATTATTATTATTATTGTTTTGTTATTATTATTTTTTTGTTATTGGCAGTATAAATAATAAAATAAGTAACAGTTGACGTTATTATTGCATCTAGTTTTTACTAATATACTAAGAAAAGAGTGAACAATAACATATATTTGTATCGTTTTAACTGATACATAATTTTTTTTTCTTTCTTTTTTTGTCTTTTTGTTTAATGAATAAAAAAAATTTACATGTTATTTTATTTTTCGTTTCTTTTTTTCTATTATCTTTTCTTTACTTTCTTCTCAAAAAGGTAATACAAATGCGAAAATTCGTTGATTTTTTTTTTACATGTTTTATTTGTTTGTGCAAGATTAGTCCTGGAAAAATTATTATTAGTAAATATCGAGAAACTACCAAAAAATTAATAATTAAAAATCTAACCATATAATTTTAAATTTTCAATCAAACGTACTACCAGATTTTCTAGCATAAAAATTCTATTAAATGCTTTTTTTTTAGTTAAATTTAAATTCAAAAAAATAAATACTAGTTAATTTCTTATTTCAGCTTGTCTTTTTCTCTTGTGTTTTTTATTTTTTTTTTTTATTTATTTACTTTTTTAAACTTCTACATTTGTTTCTTAATATTTTTATTATTTTTTTTAAATATGTAAAATTAAATTTTTCGTTTTATTATTATTTTTTCGCTCCTCTGCAGAAATTATAATATGTTTTATGGTGTGTGATTCTTGTAATTTTTTTTTTTTCATTTGTTTATGTTTATCAATTTATTATTTTAATGTTGGACGTTTCTACTCGCGTTTCACTATTTTTTTTATTTACCCACTTCTTTTTATATTTTTTCTTTTTTTGTTTTTGGTTTTATCGCTCTCTACTTAATTTATCCTGATAATAAACACATCTTTTTTTTTTTAGACAAAATAATAAGAAACCAAAATAAATAAACTAAAAAATTGAAAAAAAATTTTCTTTTTCTCAGTTTTTTTATGGTTAATTGTAAATCTTTTAAATTTTCCAAAATAGAAAACATGATTTTCTTTCTTTCCAGATAAAATAGAAAAAATAAAAATAATTAATATATAAAGAGACAATTTATTTAAATTTAAAGTAATTTTAATTTCTCTTTTCTATTTTATTATTATTTTTTTTTAATTATTTATTAGATTTATTTTATTCTTTTTTGATTTCAAAATCTCCAAGAAAAATATCTTCTGCCACTCGCTTTAAAAACAAATTAAATTAAAAATGCAATTTTCCACTGTCGCCTCTTTCGCTGCCGTCGCCGCTGTCGCTTCCGCTGCTTCTAACACCACTGAAGCTAACGTCACCACTGAATTCGTCACTGACAACCAAACCACTTTAGTCACTATCACTTCTTGTGAAGACCACGCTTGTTCCGAATCCGTCTCCACTGCTTTAGTTTCTACTGCTACTGTCACTGAAAACGGTGTTGTCACTGAATACACCACCTGGTGTCCATTATCCGAAGAAGAAACCTCCAAGGCTACTTCTACCAAGGCTGAAGCTACCACTTCCGCTAAGGCTGACAACACCACCTCTACCACCCACGCCGTCTCTTCTTACGAAGGTGCTGCTATCAAGGCTTTACCAGCTGGTGCTGCTTTATTAGCCGGTGCTGCTGCTTTATTATTATAAGAATATTGAAACATTTAGAATTCATTTTTTTATTTCAAAAACAAATTTTAATTTTTAATATATCATATAATAATAGTATAATCGGAGGTGTTATAAATTCATAAAAACAAAAAAATTAATAGACTTTTATGTTAAAAAAAATTAATGGTCCGGTATTATATAATTTAAATATTTTTTTATTAAGTATTCTTTATCATATAATTTTATCATTAATATAATAATTGTTTATTAAGTATTAAACACATTAAGAATTTAATTAATGTTATTAAATCTTTTTTAATCTAAGTGCTTTAATTTTAAAATGATGTTAATAAAGTTATATAATGTCTTCTAAACAAGATAGTTTGTGATCAACCTGATGAACCTTTGCTAAAGCTATCAGCTATAAACTTTTAGATCTTGGATGTTCATATAATTTTGTTTTGTTCCATAAGCGAAAAAAAAGATACTCAAGATTTATCTCAATTGAGATGAGCTTATTATATGACTATCATTTTTTGATGCTGCTGGTACCTGAATTAAACCATTCTTTTAATCTCAATATGTATATGTATATATATATATATTGTAAAAATTTAATATCTAATATTATAATATATCGAAGTTTATTATTAAGTTCCCAATTTACCTCCTTGTTAGAGTTTATTGATTATGGTAAATTTTTGAAAAAAATAAAATTATCCCCGAGAGATTCGAACTGAAAAATTATTGTTGATATTATTATATATTTAAAAGTTTCATAGATTACATTAATTTGATGGATTTTATTCTTATTTAAATTATATCTAAATAGTATAATAAAAAAAATATAGTTAAAGCTATTACTTTTAATATATTTACCATTCATTTTTGCAAAAAAAAACATATTAAATCTCTTTGTAAAACGGTTCATCCTTATGCAGGGGAACTGCTGATCATCTCTGTATTGTTTCAAATTGACCAAATGTCCACGAAGGGTTACTTCGCGAACATATCATTTCGCAAAGAATAAAGTCATATTAAACTAATTTAAGCACGTGATACATTATTTTCTTTTTGATTACTAACATCTAAAAATTAAAGTTAATAGGAATAAAAGAGACCGTTATATAAGTTTAAAATCTTATTTATAACTCATTGTAAAGGTAATTGATTAAAAATTTTAATACCTGTACTACTAAGTGAATCTGCAGACAATTAATCTTATCAAATCGTATAAAAATATTTGGTAATGATAGATAAATTACCAGAAGAATTGTTTGCAAGATTGGGAACATTTTTAACTCAAAAAGATAAAATTTCACTATCTTATGTTTCAAAAAAGACATACGATTTAGTTACTCCGCTGATATATCAAAATTTATATTTAAATGAAAGGCCATTTTATCCAACTGATTTAGATCCACTAATAGGTTCTTCCATTTGGTCTACATTATCGTACACATTACAAAATGATCCAAAGACTACATCAATACTTCAAATGAGTAGATTTGAGAAATTAATCAGATCTTTAGAAGAAAATAGAATAGTTTTATGCCCACTGATAAGAAATATTCATTGTAATTGGAATTTAGATGATTCTTTAATGAAAAGATTTATCGATTTATTAATCAGAAATGCTGTTAATCTAAAAAGTTTCGATAATTATATTAAAAACTATATTACTTATTCTTTGACTGAAAAAAGAGATACACTACAGACATTGACTTTGACCCCACCATCGAAATTACCTGATATAAGAATGGCGAACGAAGAGTACTATAATAAATTATACAGAATGTTAGAACCTTATGATTGGAATAAAATAGAAACTTTGACTATACATGTTAATGCTTGTGCTTTTTTTGAAAAAAACAGTAAACCATTACGAATTAAGTCATTATGTTTAAATTTAAGACCTGATACATACAATACGCAACCTGCTGATTTCATAAACCCGACTCATTACTATGATGTGTTTGATGTTGAAACTTTAGAAGAATTAGAGATTTTATCTTGGTACAGTGATAGTGATGCTGATCTAGATTTATATGAAATGTGGCAATTATATGATTTTACAAAGTTTAAAAATATCAAAGAATTAATATTATCTTCTTTATTTGCCGATGAACAATTTGTAATAGAATGTGTCAAAGCATTTGATCAATTACAAAAATTAAAGTTAGATTACATGTTTGATGCTCAATTATCCAAGAATTTTTTTGATATTATGAGTTCATCAAAGTGTAAAAATACTATTAGATATTTAGATATTAAATTTGAGCCATTAGACCCAGCATTATTATTCATTGAACAAGATGAAATTCCAGAATTTCAAATAAATGTCACTTGTAAATGTGATCATTGTAACAATACATATAATAACATTATATTGAAGAAATATTTTCCCACTCAAGAATCATTAATTATCAATGATTTCAGCGATGTTGAAGATAAGAATTTTCTTTTACAAATATTTAAATTATACCCAATAATTCCATATTGCCATTTAATTGGAGAATATCCACCAATTGCATTCAATGCTGCTTCTTTATCAGAACATGTGAAAATGATCAATTCATTACTTAAATATGATAATAAAGATAAGAGAGCCATCAAAGAGAATGATGTAATTAAAATCTATCATTGCCATATGCATTCTTTAAAAAAGACTTTTGATTATTTCTTACAAAAATTCAAGAAGTTAGAATATTTAATTTTAAACGATTTGCCAACAAAAATCATTCAAGTCGATGAACATCAAAAATGTAACGTTCCAGTCTTCCATTATAACAATTATAAAAGTAATCAAGTATATGAATTGGTGAACGATGAATCATTATTTGATTAAGAAATTTATCACAAATATAAAATAATAAAATATAAAAATAAACAATGCATTTTAATTAATATGAGCCAATAATGGTGATATTAATTTATTTATAGATTAAATAATTATGCATCAATAATAAATAAATAAATAAATAAATAGATAAATAAATAAATAGAAATTATTATCACTGAAAAACAAACCCTAATCTACCTTTCTCTTGATAACTATGAAAATTTTTTAAATCACTTTCCACTTTTTTTTTTTCAAATTTGAAAATTTTATTCATGTCTGGAAAATTTTTTTATAAATACTTTGGATCTTTAACATTATTAAAAGTTGTTATAATATATAAATTTAATATACTTTTATATTTGTTTAACTTAAATTTTATAATACAAATAATCATATAGTTAACAAGGACATGTTATTCAACATCGGAGATAGTAAAACTACGATAGTTCTAATTACTTTAATTTAAATTAAAAAAGATAACTAGAATTTTATCCAGATTGATACACTTATACTAGGAAGTATAATTTGTCAATCTTCCTAATTTTAGTGCTTATTATTAAAAACATTCTAATTTTACCAGGTTATTTAAATATACAGTATGATTTTAATGATGATTACAATATTTGTTGCTCGAAGATTTTATCAGTGTGAGCACATGATTTCTCAATAGACTACAACGGTATCTGATTTTTCATACAATTATTTAATTATTTTTTTTAGATTACTTAAACTTTCTTTAATCATTGTATTTATATATAATCATCTATATATCTATTTCACTTGCATTTAGATAATTAAATAAATCTCTTGTATATATTAATTTTCGCCTGCCAAAAGAATTTGAAATTGAAATGAATTTGCGATGAGATATAATTAACTCATAAAGTTAACTATTATATGAATTTTCGTACAATTTATTTTTAATGATTGATGAAGAAATATATATATACATATAGTATCTAATCGATCAAATTAATTTACTTAAAGTCAATTAAGATAAGGATGGGTAAAGGTAAACCAAACAATAAACGTTATAAATACCCACTACCGATTCATCCAATCGATGATCTTCCACAGTTATTTCCACATAATCCAATATCATGGGCATATTGGTTATATTCTTATTACAATTCTGTTAATTCAATTAAATATAAAATTGAAGTAGAAATTATTGGCAAAAAGTATCCCCATATATTAGTTAAAGATAGTAAAGGTATGGAATATTTATGGAGGAATGGGTTTTTTGGTACCGGTCAACTTTCACGTAGTGAACCTACTTGGTTAGAACGTAAGACCAAATCATTAAACAATGTTGATAATAAAAATAATACTAATTTGAATTTAGAGAAAATCACAGAAGTAAGAAGATTACAAAGGGCATATTTTAAGAAAGAAAGAAAAATAATTGATGATAAATTATTAGAGATGCGTCAACAAGGTTGTACAAAAGAAGAAGAAGAAAAGTTTATATTAGAACAACGTAAAACACTTAAATCATTGAGAGATATTGAGATTTCTCAAGGTATTGAATCAAATGATGAAATAACAGATTTTATTCTTCGGAATGAAGACTATGAAATCCTTAATGAGGATGAAACAGTTATTCAAATTGAAACATTAGAATTATTACCTGTAGAGGCAATATTTTTAACATTTGCATTACCAGTATTAGATATAAGTTTGAAAGAATTATTTAATAGATTAATTAAAAAACCTGAAGTTGAATCAGATGAACAATTAATTATAAAGAAACAAGATATTATTAAATTAATTAAACGTTATGTTGTATATCATCATTATAGATCAAGAGGATGGTGTGTTAGATCTGGTATTAAATTTGGTTGTGAATATTTATTGTATAAAAGAGGTCCACCATTTCAACATGCCCAATTTTGTATAACAGCATTAGATTATAATGAATCAAAACCTTATGAATGGTATTCAAGTTTATCTCGTGTAACAAGTAATGCTAAAAAGACATTAATATTATGTTATATTGAATCATTAAAAGATGATGATGAAATAATCAAATTATGGGATAAAAATGATTATAAAAACATTTTTTCAAATTATAGAATATCAGAAGTTGTTTATAGTAGATGGATGCCAGGAAAGAATAGAGATTAAGTTAAAAAAATAAATAAATTCCGATTATTAAACAATAACATAATAAATCCCTATTTTAAAATATTTATTTTTATAGGCACATAGTATTAATGCATAATAATTATTAATTTCACTAAAGATGCACATAATGCTCTCTTATAAATAAAATTTTTTTTTTTAACTATTAAAATAATCGTTGATGTAATTTTTAACATATTATATATATCTCAACAACTCTTTAATTATTGTCCCTTGAAACTTGATTAATTAAGACAATTTTTACCAAATAAAATACAGAAATGTTAATATTATTAAATAAGACCCTCATACTGATAATCATTTTGATCATTGTACCAATGTCATCTATCAATTATGTAAATTAAAATTATAGACAATATCTCTTAAAAAAATAGGGCTTTTAACCATACAACTTTATGATTCCAATTAATTTTATGTATGATAATTAATATTTTATGGTAGTTAACGGTAATTAACGGTATTAAATTGTAGGCGTTTTATAAAAAATAAATTTTTTTTTTCATAACTTTTTATTTTGAAAAATTTAAAGATTTTTATAAAATCTTCATTTTTGTACGCATTATTTACTACAAAAATATTGAATTTTTAGTGTCTTAAAGCTATATCCTTGTGAAAATTGATAAAATGGTTATAATTGAAATAAATGAAAAAAAAATAAACTAAAACGAAATTGTAATTACTTTTAAAAATTTAAATTAAATTAAAATTTGTTTCACTTTAAACAGCCTTGTTTTAAAATATTAAAATTATATTTAAAATTAAATTATAATTTATAAATTAATAAAGTTTAATTATTAAGCCTACTCATATTCAAACCTCTTTAACTATTTTGTTCTTTTTTAAATTTTATTTCAAATTAATAATATTATAAAAAAGGGTGAGATTTTTATTAGAGTTATAATACTTTTTTATTTATAACAATAAACTAATCCAAATTTCTTACAAGAAAACAAAAAGACAAAACAATATAAATTACAACATGAATATTGTTAAATTGCAAAGAAAATTTCCAATCTTAACTCAAGAAGATTTATTCGACACTATTGAAAAATTTAGAGCTATTGATTTAGATGATAAAGGTTGGGTTGAAAAACAACAAGCTTTAGAAGCTGTTTCTAAATCCGGCCAAACTACTTATGATGAAGCAAGAGAAACTTTAAAACAAGTTAATGTCGATGCTTCTGGTCGTGTTGAATTAGATGACTATGTTGAATTAATTGCTAAGTTAAGAGAAGCTAGTGCCGGTGCTGTGCCAAATACAAGTTTCAATGTCGGTGGTTCAGCTCCACAAATTGTTAACACTCAACAACCTTCTGGTTTACAACATAAGGGTACTGGTGCTAAAGCTAAGATTATTGTTGGTGGTTCCACAAGTGGTACAACCCATACTATCAATGAAGAAGAAAGACGTGAATTCACAAAACATATAAATAGTGTTTTAGCTGGTGATGCTGATATTGGTCATATGTTACCATTCCCAGAAGATACTTTCCAACTTTTCGATGAATGTAGAGATGGTTTAGTCTTATCTAAATTAATTAACGATTCTGTTCCAGATACAATTGATACAAGAGTTTTAAATTGGCCAAAAAATGGTAAAGAATTAAATAATTTCCAAGCTAGTGAAAATGCTAACATTGTTATAAATTCCGCAAAAGCTATTGGTTGTGTTGTCGTTAATGTTCATTCTGAAGATATCATTGAAGGTAAAGAACATTTAATTTTAGGTTTAATTTGGCAAATTATTAGAAGAGGTTTATTGAGTAAAATTGATATTAAATTACATCCTGAATTATACCGTCTACTAGAAGATGATGAAACTTTAGAACAATTCTTAAGATTACCACCAGAACAAATTTTATTACGTTGGTTTAACTACCATCTAAAACAAGCAAAATGGAATAGAACTGTTACCAATTTCTCTAAAGATGTTGCTGACGGTGAAAACTATACTATCTTATTAAACCAATTAAGTCCAAGTTTATGTTCTACTGCCCCATTACAAACTCCAGATTTATTAGAAAGAGCTGAACAAATATTACAAAATGCTGAAAAATTAGATTGTAGAAAATATTTAACTCCAAGTTCCCTTGTTGCTGGTAATCCTAAATTAAATCTTGCTTTCGTTGCTCATTTATTTAATACCCACCCAGGTTTAGAACCAATTGAAGAAGCTGAAGTTCCAGAAATCGAAGAATTCGATGCCGAAGGTGAAAGAGAAGCTAGAGTTTTCACTTTATGGTTAAATTCTTTAGATGTCGACCCACCAGTTATTTCATTATTCGAAGATGTTAAGGATGGTTTAGTTTTATTGCAAGCTTACGACAAAGTTATTCCAGGTTCTGTTGATCAAAAACATGTCAATAAGAGACCACAATCTGGTGCTGAATTATCTAGATTTAAAGCTTTAGAAAACACTAACTATGCTGTTGAATTAGGTAAATCCAAGGGTTTCTCATTAGTTGGTATTGAAGGTTCTGATATTGTTGATGGTACTAAGTTATTAATCTTAGGTTTAGTTTGGCAATTAATGCGTAGAAATATTGTTAATACTATGGAAACTTTGTCATCAACGGGTAGAGATATGAGTGATGCTCAAATCTTAAAATGGGCTCAAGAACAAGTTGTTAAAGGTGGTAAGAGTTCTACTGTTAGATCCCTAAAGGATTCCTCCTTATCATCCGGTGTTTTCTTATTAGATGTCTTAAACGGTATTGCCCCAGGTTATGTTAATTATGAATTAGTCGCTCCAGGTAATACTGAAGAAGAAAGATATGCTAATGCTAGATTAGCTATTTCTATTGCTAGAAAATTAGGTGCTTTAATTTGGTTAGTTCCAGAAGATATCAATGAAGTTCGTTCCAGATTAATCTTAACCTTCATTGCCTCTTTAATGACCTTAAAGAAATAATCACCACAAAAATAAAAACAAACTTAATTAATATATTTAATTTTAACTATAATATAAATATATAATCATATGTAATATTCAATTTTAAATTTAGATTTAAAAATAAAAATAAAGAAATTAAATTTCAATAACTAATTCAACAAAATTTTTGTATTTACATTACTTTGATATATATATATATATATATTATATGCATTTATAGTTTAATTATTAAAAGAACCGAATTGTTTACCAAAAATAATTCATAACTTTTTTCCAAATAATTTTTGATGTTCTTCTACCTAAAAATTTACCAAATAATGGTAAAATCAACCAATTTAAAACTTTATTTAGTTGTTGTAAAGATTCTTCCCATTGTTGCTGTGCATCTAGTAATTGAGCCTCTAAAAATATTTTTTCATCATAATTAACATAAAGATCATCATCATCATAATTAACATAAAGATCATCATCATCATTTGAATCTATCTCTATATCTTCTTGTATTATATCTTCTTGTATTATATTTTCATTATCGCTTTCATTATTAATTTCATTATCTTTTTGGATCTCATTATCTGATGATTCTAAACTTGAGTTTGAATCAGATGTTTGTAGTACATCGAAAGGATTAATTGATTTTTCAATTGATTTTTGTTTTACCATTTTACAAATATACGAATTAATAGATTGAGAGAGGATACCCAACAAAAAAATAGAGTTCTTTCTTTTTTTAATGATTTCTTACCAATGGACAAATAAATATAAAAATATTAAATAATCTGTTGAATCATATAGAGACAATGTAAAATACTATAAACCAAACCTTAAATTTAAGAAATATAGAATTGATGATTCGATTTCTATTATAAGTTTTTTTTTGTTGAAATTTTCTTATTTTTTCACAGTACATTAAAGATTTCGAAATTTGAAAAATTTCAATTTTTCAAATAACCCATTTTGTATTTGATTAAGAAAAACGACACTGACACACTGAATATGTTTAAATATACAGTATGGATAAACTTAGATATCGATATTATTTTATATTTTATTATCTTATTATACCTTATAATATCTTATATTGACTATTTTATATAATTATAATTATCATAATACATTATAATTATTGTTATATAATTCGAAATATTCTATCAGAATGTGAAATAATTCAATAATTTCCGTTTAATCCCCGTCGACATTAACAATTATAATAAAAAAGAAACGTCTATTTATGGTGAAACCGTCGTAGTCGCACGCTAACATTCGGTCGTTACTTTTTTTATTTTTTTCAAAATTGAAAATAAATTTACCATAATAAAATTTACCATAATAAAACCGAAAATGTTAGAACAAATCTTGTGGGAAAACCAAACAGATAACGAAAAAGTTTATTATTTTAATACTCACCCATACAATCTATATTTATTTTTTGTTCTTAACAGTATGTAGCCCCTAGAAATGTTGAAATATATAAAAGGAAAACGGAAATTGTTTTTAATAATTAAAACCAAAAAGTACTGTTTAAGTGCCGTAGAATGTCCTTGTTTGCCAACAAATTATGAAAGTATGAGTGAGAGTGTTCGAAGTGTCTCTAATACATAATTTTGTTTGAAAAAGTGGGCTTTTTCTTTATTGTATCCACATGTAATAAATATTTTTAATTTTTTACGTAATTAAGGTAAATATAATTAATGAAAATAAAAATCGATGAGATTAATAACCGTTTCAACAAAGTATATTATAATTATAACTAAAAAAAAAAAGTATATAAATAGATCAGTTAATATCTAATTAACCATGTTAAAAATTAATATCTTTTATATATGTTACTGTTTACTATCAATAGACCATCGGTTTTATGACTAATATATATGATTATATAGTCATTTAATACATATTACAAATACAAAAACAAAGAAAAGTTGTCTGCTTTATTAAGATTAAAAATTAATTATAAAATTAATTCAAATATGTTTTCAAATTATTTTAAATGTAATGATCCCAATAGTAAATTGAAAAATTTACAAGATCAAATTATTGATAACATCGATTTTGATGATAATATTATTAAAAAAAATTCAATTTTATTTAACGAAATTAATGAATGGCATTTCCATAATAATAATGATTCAAATGATTTAATTAACACTCCAACTTTATTAGTTCATGGTTATGCAACATCTTCATTAGCTTATTACCGAAATTTTAAAGGTTTAACAAAATATATTAAAGATTTATATTCAATCGATTTACCAACTTTTGGTTTATCATCAATACCGACTTTACCAAGTGTTAAACCAACAAAGACATTAAAAGTTAAATTAGTTGAAAATAAAATTTCAAATAAGGATGATGTTGTTCAAGATGATAATTTTTATTTATCAAAAGAGGATATTAAATATAATCAAAAATATTATAATGATACCAAAAAACAATTGGAGATAAATGAAGATTATTATATTGATAGAATTGAAAAATGGAGAATTGAAAATAAATTAGATAAAATTAATTTAGTAGGACATTCATTTGGTGGTTATTTATCATATAAATATGCAACAAAATATCCAAATTCAATTGATAAATTATGTTTAGTTTCACCATTAGGTATGGAATCAAATATTTATTCAATTAATAATAAATTTGAAAATGATAAAATTTATAAAATTGATAGAGAGGATCCTTCTTCAATGTTTTTTTATAAAGATAGAACTATCCCAAAATTTTTATTTAATAATCAATTAAATGTTTTACGTTGGTTAGGTCCTGTCGGCTCAAAATTAACTTGGACCTATATCAATGCCTCATACAAGAGAGTCGATGATGATTTATATAAACAATATATCCATGAATTAATTTATGGTAAAGGTGCAATGGCCGAAACTACAATTAAAACTTTCACAAATTTATTCACAACAAAATTATTAGCAAGAGATCCAATAACTGATACAGTTGAAAAATTAAAAGCTAATAATGTCTTACTTTTATATGGTCAAGAAGATTGGATGAATAATTATGCTGGTTATCAAATGGTAGAAAAATTAAATTATTTAAAAAATCAAAAATTTTCAAAACCTGGCGAATTAGATTATGCTACTTATATGGAAGTACCAAAAGCTGGTCATAATTTATTCTTAGATAATCCATCATTTTTCAACAAGGCATTATTATCTTTCTTATTAGCTTAAGAAATGATAAACATTTATTCATTAAATTCCAATAAATAATTGTAAATACTAAATATTCATACACATTTTTATTCATACCAAGATTATAATTAAACCATTTTGTTTTATAATATATTACATTTCTATAGTTTATTTTATCATTATTTTTTAAATAGTAATGAAGCGATATGATTAATAAGCTCCTCCATTGAAAAAAATTATAAGTTTAAATAGAAAAAAAATATTGGAATATAAGAATTTAAGATTTGTAGTTCGAACTTATAAACTGTTAATTATATCAGAATTTTATAAGTATTCTCAAAAAAATATAGTTTGCAATTTACATATTATTCCAACTAAGTGTTGTTTAAAAGAATTAAATATACCCAATAAAATAATTACAAAAAAACAATATTAAATATTTTTTTAGAATGAATTAAATATAATTGAAATATGAGTTCAATAATAGAAAACCAAAATCAAATAGATCAACCAACAAAAAATATTGATAGAGAATTATCGGCACCTAACAATAGTTTAGAAGCTATTGAAATTTGGGAAAAGGGTGTTGACAAGGAAAAAGATGGTAAAATGACTGATGCAATTAAATATTATAGAGAAGCAATTAGACTATACGAAGGTGTTGAAAAATTATACAGAAAGAAATTACATGATGAATGGATTTTATTTCAAAAAATGAAAGAACTAGAATTAAAGAATAAAGATTTGATTAAAGAAGATGAAGAATCAGAAACAGAAAAAGATGAAACACCGAAGGAAATTTTGCCTTGTTGGATATTAGAAATGTTACCTAACGATATTTTATTAAAAATTGTTCGCCATATAGTGTTACAATCAGGTGAATCTTGGCTTAATTTATCATTATCATGCTCTAAATTTAATGACTTATGTTTTCAGGATTCATTACCTTACATTACATTTGCGAATTACATTTATCCAAAACAAAGATATGATGAAAATTCGATGACATTAAATGGCATAAGCAACATTAAAGTTCTAGAAAAAGAATTATGGAACGATGATAGTAAATTGATGTTAAAAGAAAGACCATACATTAAATTTCATGGTGTGTATATTAGCGTTGTTAATTATTTAAGACATGGTTCAAATCCTGAAGGTTCTTCTTCTTTATTGAATCCTATCCATATGATTACTTATTATAGATATTTTAGATTTTATTCAAACGGTGAATGTTTAAGATTAACGACAACAGATGAACCATCATTTGTAGTGAAAAATTATTATAAAGAAAATAAACCTAAAGGTAGTGATATTTGTCATTGGACATTAGGATTTGATGATAATTTCAGTCATGTAACAATAACCAGATCTGATGATAAGTATATGTTTATGGAAGAATTACAAATTAAAAATCATGGACATAAAAGAAATCAAAGATTAAAATGGGTTAATTCAACTGTTACTGATAAAGAAGGTACAATTTCTGATTGTTCATTAAGAAATGAAAAAACATTTTTCTTTTCAAGGGTCAAATCTTATTCAAAAAAGAAGAATATTATTGGAAAAGAATAAGGAATAATTAAAGTTGATTAATAATTTAGAGTGTTTCCTTATTTTTAATGGAATATAATAATTAAAATTTTTTTCAGTTCCCATCTTGCATTTATCATTTATAGATTATTATTTATTAAAATACACGACGTTAGGTCAGGCATGCCTGTCAATTTAAATTTGTTTTGAGCATCATTTACGTAACTAATAGTTTATACAATAAGTATATAAAATATTATTATCATGACAATTTTTGTTACATCTTTGCAATATAAATTTGTACGCTTTAAGTCTTCGGTTTAGCAAGTAATCTTCCAGTCAATATCTACAGACAAGAAGTTCAATTTATATGAAATACAGCAAATACATACATACATACATATATATATATATATATATATTAATTCATTATTGTATTAAGAAAGTATGCTCTGTAATGATCTTATATCACACATTCACTTATAATAGTTACTTAAATTACTTATATATCATATATACCATCTATATTTACCCGGGATCTGATTTAATTCTCTCATAATCTCGTTCAAGGTATTAAAAAGTAATAAGTTTTGTTGATAAAATTAAAAGGGATGTTTAAGAAATTAGTACTATAAACAGAGGATTTTTTTCATTTGAATGATAAAAGTTGATATTTTATTACATTGATAATATATTTATTGAATATTTTTGAATTCTATACATCTATATATTAATTGGGATTAAATTAATATTTTGATTTTATAAAAAGTATATTTTCCAGAAATTAAAAGATTTGAAAAAGTAATGAGACAATTTAACGTATCATATGTTGAGGTGATTCAAAATAACAATGCTATTTCAAGTTGTTATTATCAAGATAGCGCTAATATCAACTATGGATCTATAATACATAATGATAATGTCGATAATGATTTGCATGAACCTCTTGAAAGTCCATCAGCTGTGGAGTTGATGGCAACTCCAAATATGTTCCATAAATTAATTAATGATATAGTACTTCCCAATGTTATTCCTGTTCTTGGTAATAAAGTAACAAAAGTTTCAATGCATTTGATTGATAATTATGATTGTTATTATACTACTAGTGACACTTTGGATGGGAGGATTACAAAGGATACAAAAATATTTATTTGTATTAATAAAGTTAATATTCCAAAAATTTTACCAATTAGGTTATTAAGTGAATTAAAACAATTTACTGATTATAATGAAGATGGTTTAGAACCATTAAGTTTTGATACCGATGAAGAATTAAGTTTAAAAGTAGGTGGTATAATAGATCAATTTAGGGATGATTTAATAACATACAGGGACAAATTAATACAAGAGAATAACATTAACGGTAATAAAAATGGAAGTTCTTCATCTGATCATTATAGGAATACAGATGATGAATTAAATGAAGTTTTAAAAATTATGAATGATAATATAGATAAATTCTTGAAAAGACAAGAGAAAATTTCTTTATTAGTGGATAAAACTTCATTATTGAATAACAGTAGTGTAAACTTTAAGAAGAAAGCTATAAAATTACAAAATAGAATGTGGTGGCAACGATTCAAAAATCTTACTCTAATTGCATTTTCAGTAATTTTTGTAATAGCTGTTATCCTAATGTTTTATTATGATTTTTTATAGATGAATTTTCAACTATTCATTAATGCATAGAACACTACCATATGATTTTCATAATTATATATTTTCAATCTTAAATAAATAAATAAATAAATATATATATATATATATATATTGAAAATACGAATAATATTCATTTACAACTTCTATTACCTGATATCTGTAAACGTCAAAATTATATATCTTCTTTATTTATTTTCATAATTCAGAAAAAATGAATTATTAAAAATTTTGTAATTTCTATATCATTTATTGAAATTACTCTATCTATCCATTAATTTATTTTTATATAATAATTAAATAATAAAACTAATTATTCAATTGTATCAACTTTTTGTTTCTTATTATCTTGTTCTCCATTATCAATATCATCTCCATTATCAATATCATCTCCATTATCAATATCATCTTCATTATCAGTTTCTTGATCTTTTTCATCTTGATCCTTCTCTGTGTTCGTATCTTGTTGATTCAAGTCTGTTTTGAGTTGTTTTCTTAAAGTTTGAATAGCTTGGAAATCATCTAACTTCTCTCTAATCAATGGTTTAAAACCTGCATAACCTATTATTTCTAAAGCTTCCATAATATCATCTGCATTACAACTTTTTCTATTATTTTGTTTTGAAACATCTCTTGCAAAAGTTAATAAATGATTTACAAAAACTGTAGCACTCCGTTGAATAGCTAAACTTGCATCTTTATTAACCATTACAGAATTACTTTTAGTTTTAGTTGGTGCTTCTGTTTCATTATTATTTTCTGTTTCTAAATTTATAACTTCATTTTCTTGTGCATCTGATCCAAGGATTGAATTAGCACCCTCTTTAGCTAACCCTACAACGACACTTCTTGGAAATAATAAATCTTGTATCGTTATGTTTTCTTGTTCTTTTACATAAGAAGTAGTAGGATAATTACCTTCAGCATCTTTTTTCCAACCTTTTGGTGGCATCTGTCAAATTAATATATTTACGTGTATTTTGTCAGTAAGTATTGACCTAATACAATTGCAACTATAAATAATAAACTTTAATAAGTAGTATTATAGGCTATTAAATGAATATATCTAATATATTATAATATAAACATTCTAGTGTCAGATTTAACAATTTCTTCACAAATTATTCTGCTCTTCAGTCTTATTATTTATTTTGGTTCTCTTAGAAATTTCCCAAAATTCACTATTAAAAAAAACCTTTAACGCGTCACTTCTATTGTAATGTACTACTTGCTATAACTACTTTAAAATATATTTAAGTCATTCTATAATTATATAATTGTTAAATGATTATATATATATATATAACTTTATAATTGAAATTATTGACAATTGTTTTATTGATTAAAGTAATTAATTTACATAAAACTTATAGTATTAATAAAACAATATATATTATTCTAGTAAATTAAATATTTATTATGTTAAAATTTACCCGGTATAAGTAGTTTCTATGGTAAATTATTAGTCTGAAAAATTTTTCGAAATTTTAATCTTAACTCATCTCATCTCATCTCAAATCATTAAATAAATTAAAATGTAATTGTAATTTTAAATTTTGTTTAATTGTTAATCGATTACCATATTTATCTAATTAATCGACATTTATAACAAATTTAATCTTTACTATATATTTATTTTTGAAAAAAGAATTTTAATTGCAGATTAATAAAAAATACAAAGAGATCATAATACTAGTACTCTTGTGAAATTATATTTATATTCAATCAATTTATTTCCAAAATTTCTTTATTCAATAGATCCCTAACCAATTTTATTGGGAGTAAACTACTTCAATCAAAGAGATTATTCAATTTAAATCGATTTACTTCTAAAAGAAATACCACAATTGATACTAAAGATCTACAATATCTATCCACAATGAGTGATATCAACCCTGACGACTACAATATTATTACAGAAGGTAAAGCCAACATTTTATTTCCAAAAACTGAAACCGTTTTCTATAATCCAATCCAACAATTTAATAGAGATTTAAGTGTTACTTGTATTAAAGCTTGGGATAATTTATATGGTTCTAAATTACCTCCAAGTATCAATATTAATAACAAAAGAGTAAAATCAACTGATAATAATAATGATGCTAGTGAAGATAGCAATGAATCTAATAAAGACGAAGCAAATAATACTAAAGCTAGAAAATTAGGAAATGGCGAAAAGGAAAATGTTACTACTGAAACAAAAAAAGAAACAATTCCATATATTAATATTTTAGAAGCATTATCAGCTACTGGTTTACGTGCCATTAGATATGCTAAAGAAATCCAAAATGCTAAAGAAATTGTTGCAAATGATTTATTACCGGCAGCTGTTGATTCTATTAAAAGAAATGTTGATTATAACAAAGTTGAAAATATTGTTAAACCAAACATCGATGATGCAAATGTTTTAATGTACAGAAATAAACCAACAAATACAAAATACCATGTCATTGATTTAGATCCATATGGTACCGTCACACCTTTTGTTGATGCTGCTTTACAAACTATCGAAGAAGATGGTTTAATGTTAGTTACTTGTACCGATTTATCAGTTTTAGCTGGTAATGGTTATCCAGAAAAATGTTTTGCATTATATGGTGGTGTCAATATGGTTTCTCATGAAGCTACTCATGAAAGTGCATTAAGATTAGTTTTGAATTTATTAAGTCAATCTGCAGCTAAATATAAAAAGACAATTACACCAGTCCTTTCATTAAGTATTGATTTTTATGTTCGTGTATTTGTTAAAGTCAAGACAAGTCCAATCAATGTTAAAAATTTAATGTCTAATACTATGATAACTTATCATTGTACAAGATGTGGTTCATACCATAATCAATATTTAGGTAGAATTGAAGAACGTAAAACAAAGAAGGATAAAGTTTTCAAGAAATATTTAGTCGCTAAAGGTCCACCAGTTGATTCTAAATGTCAATTTTGTGGTGGTACATATCATTTAGCAGGTCCATTGTATGGTGGTCCATTACATGATGAAAAATTTATTAATGAAGTATTACGTATAAATAAAGAAGAACATAA
The DNA here is from genome assembly GCA_030573835.1 of Tetrapisispora taiwanensis (nom. inval.). NCBI lineage: Eukaryota > Fungi > Ascomycota > Saccharomycetes > Saccharomycetales > Saccharomycetaceae > Tetrapisispora > Tetrapisispora taiwanensis (nom. inval.). Next base: position 66,131 of record JAJMDZ010000025.1, read on the forward strand.
AGATGATACATACGGTACACGTAAAAGAATTGAAGGTATGTTAACTTTAGCTAAGAATGAATTAAAAGATGCACCATTTTATTTTAGTCCAAACAATCTTTCATCTATCTTAAAATTACAAGTCCCACCATTAAAGAGAATTGTAGCAGGTTTAGGTTCGCTTGGTTATAATTGTTCATTGACCCATGCTCAACCATCATCATTAAAGAGTGATGCACCATGGGAGGCAATTTGGTATGTAATGAAAGAAAGTGATGAAGAAACAAAATCAAGAGATATTAATACAATGAATGAAAATGCAGCTGGTTATAAAATATTAAAAAATATTGATAATTGGATTTCTAAAGAAGAACAAGAAAAGATCAATGACAAATTAAGTTTTGAACCAAATGAAGAGAGTGGTAAAGTTGAAAAATTAAGAAAATTAAGAATTGTTAGATATCAAGAGAATCCAACAAAGAATTGGGGACCAAAAGCTCGTCCAAATTCATCATAATGTATTTAATATATATATAAGTTTTATATAATATTAGAAAAAACAAAGCAATAGAAGAAAACTTTTTTTTTAAAAAAAAAAATAAATTTTAATTAACTATTCTAAAGAAGATATATAATTATATTTTTTAATTAAAAAAAGACTCAAAAATCCACAAAAAAAAAAGAATTAAAAAAAAAGTATTAATACACAATTAAAGTTTCATTAGGTTAAAAGTGTAGTTTTATTTTGAAGTGGGAGATATAAAAGGAATATTAATATTGAAATTTGTAAAAAAATGTCATAAACATTTGAAAAAATGAAACATAATAGTTATCGAATTTAATAACATCTTTGTTTATAATTTGGATCTTTAAATATTCTTAAAGTTGAAGGCCATAATAAAGTTGCAGACATAATAGAACCCCAAACTAATAAATTTGGGACAACTCTTTTAGTTTCGGTAATAAACCATGATTCACCAATATGACCGGAAGGAGCCGATTTAGCGACATTTGAAGAATATCTAATTAATTGCCTATTAGATAATCTTGAAACAGATTGAGATAAAAATTTGGAAAACATTTGTATTCTGTATATATATGAGTTTGATATGTTGTTATATCTATAATTATATTTAAAAATTAATGTATAAGAAATAAGTTGTTAAAAAAATAATATCAATACATAGTTAAGAAAACTACTAAATAATATATATTAAATAAATAAATAATTCCATTGTATTAAATTAATGTCATCATTTATATATGAAATATATTTGAATATATCAAAAAGACAAAAGTTATCAAAAAAACAACTCCCAATTTTTTTTATTAAAATATTTATTTATTATTAAATTGGAATAATAACGCTATTAACTCTGTTTAAAATTAACATTATCGTTATTTAAATGTCAATATTTCTTTCTTTTAAAATAAATTTATTAAAATATAATTCAAGTAGAGCAAATTAAAATTAAAATTTAAAACTTTCGAAATTAATAAACTAAATTAAATTAAAAATTTGAATTGAATTGATAATTTATCTAATAATTTATAATTATATTAAACAAGGATATAAAATTTACATTCTAACTTGTACTCTATTTTCTGTCCGAAATTATATAAAATTAATACCTTAAAACTATATTAGCCATATATATATATATATATATATATACATTTTCTCTTTAATTCTGTTAAAGTAGAAATCTCAGATATAGATCGGTAGTTATGTTGAAAAAGGGATATTTAAATCTATTGTACTGCAAATTACTGTAATAATAATAAATTAGAAATTTATTATTAAATAGTTTATCTATAAAAATAATTACATAGACAAAACCACGTAGTATATTATATTATTTTAACTATTGCGGAACAAACAACTCTCTCCACAAAAATTTCATATTATTTTTTTGTTTGGTAAAACAAATCGAAGAGAGGGAGAGAGAGAGAGAGACAATTATTATATAAACTCTCAGAATCGTGTGTATTAATACATATTAGTAAATATAAATTAATTAATTTTTTTAAATTTTAACAAAAAGAGAAATATCAGTACATTTATTTTTTAATTTTTTTATTTTGACACATTTTATTTTTATACTATTTTAATAAACTGTACGTATATTTGTTTGTATATATCATGATATATACAAACAAATATTTTTTTAAATGTCTTGTTTTTGTATTATTTATTAAAAAAATTAAATTAACTGAATTAATTCTATATAACGGTTTTAGTTAATATCTGGATTTATCGTAATTAATAAATTAAAATTTTTTTTAATGTCGTTACTAAGATCTAAATCTAAGATCTATTAAATTTATTTATTTTTATATGCGTAGGCATAATCAATTTTATTTTTATTTTTCCATTTATCTCTCTCGCTGGGTTATTTTCTAATTTTTTTGTTGTATTATTGTATTATTAAAATAATATTATTTTCTATCCAATGACGAATGAAGTTTATGCTCTTTAATTATACTAATTGAAATTAATGCAAATACACTACAAAGGAAGCAAAATAAAAATACTGGTTTTAAAGCAATTTGATAACATAAAATTATAGTCTCTTTGAAAAAAATAGGTGATTTATTACGTACCCATTCAGTTGATTTTAATGATTTTTCAATTATTTTAATTAATTCTTTCTCACTATATTTTTCATTGTTTGGATCTAATTCAAATATTTTAATCTTTAAAAATTTATTTAAATTACTATGAAATATTGCTCCACCAATTGATACACCTAATGTACACCCTGTTGATCTGAAAACATACGAAATTGATGTCGTGACTGCTTGATGATCATGCGGTACCACTGCAATCATTGATAATAATGCAATTGTAATTAATACTGCAGACCCTAAAGAAGGTATAAAACTTAATGTATATTGTCTCCAAATTGAAATGTTGTCATCAATTAAATATATTTGTAAATAACCAAAAATTGAAATTAAACAAAATATTATTACAAATAAATAATATTTACCTGTTTTTTTAATATAATAACCTGCCCCTAATGAACCAAATGCAACACTGAAAAAATTTGGTAATAATCTTTTACCAACATTATACGGTGTAATATTCATAACTGTCGTAAAATAAATTGGTAAATAATAATTTATTGTCATTAAAGACATCATTGTGAACCAATTACTCAAACTGGATCCTAATATACTTCTATCTTTTAAAAATATAATTGGTAGTATTGGATCATTTGCAACTTTTAATTCAATGAAAACAAATGAACTAAATGCAATTATTAATATTAAAATTAATGCAAAACAAAAATTTGAATTGTAAGAGATTCCAAAACTGTCCAAAGAACAAATAAACATGAATGTAAATAAAAATATCACTAAAGAGATAGCACCAATCCAATCGATACTCCTTAATTTCTTTATTATTAAAGTTTTTCTAGAATCTTTATCTTTGTTTGATAATTGTAAACCATAACCTTTCGATGATTTTGGCAATTCTAACCATCCATTAATCATAAGAGTACTTATTAAAGATAATGGAACTTGAAATAAAAATGCATTTCTCCAACCACCTAATCTTTCTGTAAACCATCCACCTACAATCCCACCTAATGCAACCCCTAATCCATAATAAAAATTACAAATACCTTGATATAAAGCTCTATTCCTTAATGGAATTATATCACTTACGGTGATTGTACTCATTGAAGTAATGCCTCCACCACCAATACCAGCAACAAATCTACCAATAACTAAAACCCAAAATGATTTCGCAGTACCACATATTAAGCAACCTATGAAAAAATTGATATTACAAAACGTCAGCACTAATTTTCTTCCAAATATATCAGAAATCTTACCATATAATGGTTGGAAAGTAGCACTTGATAATAAATAAGAAGTTGCAACCCATGAAATTCTCGGTATTTCATTAAATTCAGAACCTATATGAGCTAATAGAGTAGATACAATGGTATTATCGAGAGCAGATAAAAAAATTCCTAAATACATAGATGACATAATTATTATTAACCTAGTTTCTGATAAAGTATAATCATCTGGCACTACAGGTAAATTTGACAATCTACCAAATTCATTATTTTGTGTTTGGTCATATATATTATTGATAGCATTATAATTTGAACTACCAGCTGGCTCCTCTCTATACAATTCATCTAATTCTTTAATTTCACCTGCAACAAAGCCAGGTAAAGAAAAACTACTATCTTGTAATATTTCATCTCTTATAGGACTCAGAATAGGAATACAATCTTTGTTTAGATGACTATTAATCAGTGGAGTATTTTCATTATCGGACATTTCATGAAATGCTTCTCAATTTTGATTAAATCTTTTGCAACAATTGATTGTTACTTAATATCTTTACGCTTAAAAATATAAACCACAACTATAAATTAAAATTAACAGGTACATCTCTTCAATATAACATATTTCTATTTTATTTTTATATGATATATTATACATATTTATATATATTTATTATTCATTATCCTTTAAAAAAAACTAGCCCTAAATTTTTGATACATTGAAAATATATGTAATTTTTTTGAAAACTCGAACGAAGTCGGAGTAAAATGAAAATTAGGCAATAGTCTTTTTCCATTGTGGAAAGATACAAAGCTCATCTCATCTCATCTCATCTAACTTAATCTAATTTCATCTACTATTTTATTTCTAATTTCTTGCATCATATCATATCTTATTTCAGTTTGAATGATAATTATTAATTATTGTGGTTTTTAAAAACTATGTAAGTACTTTTTTATTTTTCTTTATCTCACAATTGATGTATTAAGTAATCAAATTGTTATTTAATATAAAAAAATCTATAAATTATGCAGTTGAAATAAAGTAGAGAAAAATTCAATGGTTCAATTGTTGACTTAAACAAAATTTGTTAGATAATCTTTTTATAGTTTCATCTGTCAGAAATCGCTCATGATCTTTTTAAAAAAATATCTTTATTTATCATTTAGATGAATATTTATTCTCTTGAACTATTACATCAGATAAATGATCTTCATTTGTAAATTCTCATTTTAGTAAATAATTCAGTAATACATGAAATTTATAGATTTACTGATTGTAATTTATAGCAACGACATATATTAACTTCAAGAATATTAATATTTAAGGTATTTACAAAAAAATAACATAATAACAGCACTGTATCTCTCATATTTATTAATTGTATATGTATAATTTTATAGTTTAAGTTTTAACAGGAATAGGAGTAAAAGTATTGGTATATACTTTTATCAAGTTTTCAATTTTATTTTTTTAGAAGTTATTTTTGAAATTAATTGCCATATCATAACTCCCATTTTGAAAAATCTGGTACGTCGATATGAAAAAAAGGATAATTTGTACCAGTAACTGTTTGTAAATGATAAATATCAGAATTTTCTAATTGTGGTTGTATTAAATTTGAATCATAACTCAAACCATCTTCTAAATCATTATCATTGTTAATTGTATTAATTTTTGAAATATGATAACTTGTATGACCTAAAATAATTGATTCATCACTATAATCTTCATTGACTGATCCAAATCCCATTTCAATTAAACTTCTTTTAATCCAACTTGATATTATACCGGCAAAATGAAATTCAATTTGTTTATTACAATACTTATTAATTGCTTTTCTTAGATCAATTAAACTTTGAATTGCCGTTGCATCTGTTTGAACAACTTGTGAGAAATCAAAACAAATTATTCTTAATTCAGGTTTATCCGCAATATTTTTAATTTTATTTGAATTACATTCATCGTTACCAAAATCATTACCATTTTTATTAAATCTTCCTAATAATTTTTTAATACTATTTGGACATTCCCATTCACCAGGATTGTTCCATGGTCTATCACTTTTCTTTTTATAAATGTTTGTAATACCTTCTCTTGTTGTTTTTTTAACTTCATCGTAGACAATATCGTAATGTCTGGAGCAATTTAAATATGTGAAGCTATCACCTAATCTGTAAACTAATACACCAGGTGGCGGAGGCGTCACTTTAATAATTGGATTAATTTCTCTATAATAATTATTATCCATTGGTACCCATTTCAAATAATAATTTAAATGATTATTTTTATAAAAATTTCCAACTTCAAATGATTTGAGATCATCAAATTCTTTACCATTACCATTATCTTTTTCATAATCCTTATTTTGACCTTTGTCATTTATATCATATTTAGAAGTAGATGATGAATCATCTGTCACGGTTGTATAATCGGTATCAATTAAATCAGGGTTTAAAACTTCTGCAATCTTTATATAGCCCAAGAATCGACCAGCTGGGAAAATATTATTAAAAATCAATTGAGCACAAGAGAAACACATAGCGAAATAAATACCGTTTTCAATTGATGAAAAGACTGTAATGAAAACCGTGACAATGAAACATAAGAAATCAAATGGATTCATTTTATAAAAATTCCAAGTTGTTTTATATGATGCGATCAAATCTGACACTGCATGAATGATGACAGCAGATAGAGTAGCTTTTGGAATAAAATAAAAGGCACTTGTTAAACAATATAATGCAAGTAAAACACAAGCACCGGAAAACAAACCAGATAATGGAGTCTTTACGTCACATTTTGATTTCAAAGCAGATCTTGAAAATGAACCAGTAGCTGGATAAGCCATGAAAAAGGTCCCCACTAAATTAGTGACACCAATTGCAATTAATTCCTGGTCTGGTATAATTTTATAATCATTAACTCTACCAAAAGATTTTGAGATTGCAATATGTTCTAATAATAAAATAATAATCGAAGCTGGTAAATTTGGAGCAATTTTTTCGAATAAACCATTAGGCACATTAAAGATGCCAACTTCTTCTAAACCTTTTGGCACACTCCCTAAGATTGAAATTGGTAAATTTTTACTTGATTTATTTTTTGTAATAGACCAAGATATAGCTGTGAATACAATTATCACTACAGCGTTTCTCATTGCATTTGAATAGAAAAAGATCAATCTAATTATTTTAATTTTATTTCTTTGCTTTTCTGTTAAATTTTTTCTATTTTCAAATTTATTTAATACATTTGGACCTAGATATGTGAAAAACCATTTACTAAAATATAAAATAATTAATGGAATTAAACCAAATACAGCATCTAATTTTGTATCAGGTAAATGTTTTAATGTATCAATAACAACTTTATAAGTACTTGCTCTTGTATTAACTTTTTTATTATAACCCATTAAACCTGGAATTTGACCCCAAATAATATTAAAGGCAGAGCCTGTCATAAAACCAGCGACAGCATTAAATGAAATAAATTCTACTAAAAAACCTAATCTGAGTATACCGATACCTGTTGAAATAATACCACATAATAATGCTAAACCCGTAGCAATAATTGGAGCGGTAAAAATTAATTTTTCATCATCAGTTAATTTTAATGTTATATGTTCAATAACTTTTGCAGTTTGTAATGACATAACAGCAACAGGACCAATGCAAACATCTTTTGAAGTTGCAAAAAAAGAATAAATAAATGCACCAATGAATGAAGAATAAAGACCATATTGTGGTGGTAAAGTTGCAATTTGCGCATATGACATTGATTGTGGTACTAAGACACAACCAATTGTAATACCAGCAATCAAATCTTGTATAAACCATTTAAAATTGTAATGAGGTAACCAATGAATCAATGGGAATATTGAAATTAAATAATTTTTAATTGAATTTAAATTTAAATAATTTTTAAAATTATAATTATAAAAATCTTTAATTGTAATTTCATTTTCATTATAAATAGGTATATTAAATTTATTTATACTCAATTCATTAATATTAATATTAATTGAATCATTTTTTAAATTTAAATCATCGTTTTTACCTTGATCATATTCAATTTCATAAAGTTCTAAATCTACACTATTACGGCCTGTCATAGTTAATATTTAGTATGTTAGTTCTAATATGAGAATAAAAAAAATATAAATATATTATTATAATAAAAAATAAGTGTTTACAAACTAGTTAGTTCAATTATTTTTAAAATAATTTCCAACCTCTTTTTATAATTATTATATTTGATTTAAATTAAATATATATTAAAATATATATTTACACAGTTACAACATTTCAATCAGTTTCAGATGTAGTCATAACCACACAATAACGTAATCATAAGGAATCATTTTGGACCATTTAACATATCAATATTCTTTGTAAATGTTCTTTCTATTTGCAATCAATAGTATACTGTGTAAAATAATGCATCAATTCAAATTTAATAATTTCATACTTTAATAAAAGTTGTTCATTGATTCAAACGTTTGGAATGAAAAGCAAACGAGTCATCATCATTGTTTATTCTTATCATTCTTGTCACTTCGATGGTGACAATAAAATGTGATTTCTTAAATTAAATTGTGTCACTTTCTTTTTGAAATATTTATAAATGCCACAGTTGTCATATCATGTGATCGTTAATTGAAACCAACCATTTAAGTCTCAAGTTAACATACATACATACATACATATATATTTAACAGTGATATACATTGATTTAGTTAATATAATATATTTGTCATATCAATCTTATGTAACTTTATATAACTAAATATATTATTATGATATTCAACGTTTGAATGATATTAAATGGTTTTTTAAATTTATTTTCATGACTTTCTCTATTTTAATTATTTTAATTATTTTAATTATTTTAATTATTTTAATTATTTTAATTATTTTAATTATTTTAATTATTTTAAAATCTTTATATTTACAAGTTTAAATGAAGAATTTTTAAAATTTTATTAGTGTATAAGCTTATTCCTTTATTAGTGTGTTAAATACCATCTACCTTTAGCTTTTCTTCTTTCTAAAATTTTATTACCTTGTTTACTTCTTGCTCTGGCTAAGAACCCAATTCTTCTTTTTCTTTTTAATGTACTAGGTTGATATGTGTTACCTCTCGATTTCCATCTTCGTTGAAGACCAAATCCTATGTTTAATCCAAAATTACTTATTCTATTTTCAATGCCTGTACCAAATAATGTATTTGTAATATTACCAATTATTGAATTATTTGAAATTATTCTACCATTTATTATTTGATTTAAACTTCTATTTAAAAACGACATTCTAATTGCAATTATTCTTTATTCTCTTCTTATAAATGATATCAAATCTTTCAACAACTTCTAAAACATATATATTAGATTTAATTATAGAATTGGGGGATTATTTTTATATAATATTTGAATATTTCAAAATGAATTTTTCATTTTTTTAAATTTATTTTTTTGCATGAAATGAGTTTACTGTTGTTACCCGAGATCAAGGTTTTTTTTATTAGGAAAATTTAATTTTGTGAAACTTCAAAAGGAAATGAAAAAATAAAATAAATAAACAATAATAAACAATAATAAACAAACTTAATAGTTCATATCAAGATATTCATATATAAACTATTAAACATAAATAATCTATTGAAGTGATAACTAAACAAAACACCAATCGAACGTTATAATTGTAAATTGTTAGTTAAAGATGCCAAACAGAGATACTTTGATTAATCCTAATAAAGAAAATAATATTTTATTTAAACAAAATGATTTAAATAATTTAAAAGAAAATAATAATAAAAATGTTCCACAGACTCCAATGGATAAATTATTAAAGAGAACCCATTCAAAAGTTACAGGTACTACTATTTTTAAAGATTCAAAAGTAAATAATGATAATAATAATACTTTTTTAAAAAATAATAGATTACCTTTAGCTTCAAAAGATAATAATAATAGTCAAAGATCAAATAGTTTTTTCTTACAGAATAATAAATTGGTTTTAGATAAACAATTGAATAATACAAAAAATAGTAATAAATTAAGAAAATATGGTAGTATCTTAGGTATGAACGATAATAATAACTTAAATAAAAATTTTTCAAATGTTAAAAGTATAATTTTAAAAGATGTACCATCAAATGAAAAACAAGAAGAAGAAGAGGAAGAGGAAGAAGAAGATAATGAAATTATATCATCATTAAATTTTAAAAATGCATCAACTTTAAAAAACCAACCATTATTTAATTTATTAGATAAAGGTAAACAACATAGTAAAGATAATCAAGATGAAGATCACGAAGATGAAGAAGAAGTAGGATTATTTGGTAAATCAAAAGGTTTACAACATTTAATTAATCAATTAAGTAATAATACACAAACTAAGCAAGATAACGATAAATTAGAAGAAGAGGAAGACGTAATAAAAGACATCGAAACAAGATCAACTGCATTTAAAGAAATTTCATATATTCCAGAAGGGTTTACACCTTTCAATAGTGATGATATTAATAAACTAAACACATTTACTTCTCCATATTCAAATATAAATGATGATAAAGATATGACATTAAATAACATTACTAATAATGATGGCTTATTAGAATTAGAAAATATAGATGACTCAGATGATGATCATAACGTATCTGAGGTTGTAAATATTGAAAATAAAAATAAAATCAACAATTCTTCTACTAATGACAATTATATCGATTTTGAAATACAGCCTTCATATAATGATGGTCTGGATCCAAACGATTTGGAAGATTTATTAAAATTATAGTCAACTTTTGGTGATAAAATTTAAATATTGGTGTATAATTAAATAAATTAGTTTCCTAATCAAAATAAATACACGTGCATGTTAAATTTATATCTAAATTTTCTTTACATTGTTATTAATATTTATTTTTTTATTTACATATCGAAATTAAATATTTCATTAATTTATTGTTGTGTACATTCTGGTGGCATCTCATCAAATGATGAGTTGAAACCAGAATTTCTAGATTTACCATAATCGTTATTATCATTATATGCATCCTGATTAATATCAGGGAGTTCTTTCACAAATTCATAATTCAATATATCTTCTTTATTAATGCTCATTTCTTGTGAATTATATTCTTCAACTCCATTTAAAATATTTGTAGAATATTTAGTATTTGGTAATAAATTTCTGATTTTTTCAGCTTCATTCAATTCAGAAATCCAATTATCTGGAGGAAATTCGATTATAAAGTTTATATACAAGTCACCAAATTTTGTAGCATCTTTATTTAATGGCCATCCTTCTCCTTTTATTTTAATTATATCACCAAATTTAATCACTTTTCCTATAGGAATTGTTAAGGTTAAAATTCTATCATCAAGTGTTTTTATTATTGGTTTTTTTTTAAAACCTGTTATAGCATCAGCTAATGAGATAGTTAAATTAGTTACCAAATCATTTTCGCCATGTCTCTTTAATAATATACTCTCATCTTTAACTTCTTCTATAATAAAATTTAAATCTCCTGCTTTTAATTTACCTAATTCATGATCTGCCTTACTATCAATGGTAATAACATCTCCATCAGATGATCCTCTTGGAACATTAATTGTTATCACCTCAGAAACTTCAATCATACATTCACCATTACAAGTTTGACAGATATTTTTTGTAGAATTAGGCCTTTTATAAAATTTACCTTTACCTTCACATTTTCTGCAAATTAGATTCTGTTTCGTGAAGAAACCTGGTGCAATTTGTTGCTTTACTTCTTTGTAACCAATACCGTCACATTTATCACAACTAACTAATTGTGGCACATATGGTTTACCATTTTTTCTTGATCTCCATCCAAATCCAATACATTTTTCACAAATTACTTTTCTTTTCATATTGTATCGTATAACTTTACCATTGTATAATTCCTTAATTAACAATTTCAAATTTGAATCAACATTCGCAGATTTACGATTTCTCAATGGATCATCAAACCCAAAATTATTATCTGAGTTTTCATTTGCCTGTCTGAAATTTCTTCGAAGATCGTATTCTCTTCTCTTATCATCATCACTTAATATCTCATATGCTGAAATTATTTCTTTAAATTTTAATTCATATTCAATTTTTACATCATCTTCTTCAGAATCAGAATTTTGAAATTTATCAGGATGATATTTTAATGCCAATTTTCTATATTGTTTTTTCAATTCATCTTTTGTAATACTTTCGTCAACCTCTAATGTTTCATAAAGATCTCTTTTCGCTGTATATGCATTATTCATTATTCAAATTAGTATTTAATTACGTTTTATGTTTTTTTCTCTTAATTTTAATTAACACAAACCCCAAAAATATACTAAAATAGTATTCTTTTATAAAGTAAAAAATGAGAACAAACCTAAATAGCTAATTTGCTCAATAGTAATCAAATTTAAAATTTAAATTCAGAATTTATTAATAACCTCTAATATGATTTTTATATTATTTGCTCTGTAGTATATCAATTAATTAACTAAAGATACTAAAGAGGATTAAATTAATTTCAATCAATGCACCTTTATCTATTTTACTCATATTATATATTTTATTACTCACTACTACATCAAAATCAAAATCTTTACTATGTAAAAATTGAAAATTTAAAGGTCATCAGAAAATGAAAATGAAAAAATCCCATTACTAAGAAGTGAGACTCATAATATAAAAAAATTATTGTTACCATTTTGACGATTAATTAAATTCTTTAATAATTGAAGTGTTAGTTAATTGTAAATCTATATTTAGTTTATTCGTTTACCTATTTTTGGGTTTAACAGTAACCGAACTTAGAGGTAAAATACGGTAGAAGAATATATAAAGTAGTGATTTAACATCGAATTTATTATTCTGTGTTATCCATCATTCAAAATTTATGGCATATATATTATCAAAATCCAAAGCGTAATACGTAAACTAATTAATAATAATATATTAATATAAAAATATGACAGAAAAAAATATTTATACTGATTTCACTCCTGCCCCAAAGATACTTTCTAAAGATTTGAATCAAAGCATTTTAAAAACCAAATACGCAGTTAGAGGTCCGATCCCAACATTAGCGGAAGAGTTAAAACTACAACTTGAAGATGATCCTGACTCTTTGCCGTTTGATGAAATCATTAATGCAAATATAGGGAACCCTCAACAATTTGGTCAAAAACCAATAACTTTTATTCGAAAAGTTTTATCTATTTTACAATATCCTGCTATTTTAGACGATGAACAAAAATTACAAACGTTAATTGACCTAGGTATATATGAATTCGATGTTATTTCAAGAGCTAAAAGGTTACTTAAAGATATAGGTGGTAGTGTAGGAGCGTATTCGTTATCACAAGGGGTCCCAGGGATTCGAAGAACAATTGCAAATTATATTACTGAAAGAGATAATGGTGAAATTTCGTTTGCTGATGATATATTTCTAACAACTGGTGCTTCATCTGCTGTTTCATATTTATTACCAATGTTCTGCAACGGTCCCAAATCTGGTGTGCTAATTCCTATCCCACAATATCCAATATATACGGCCACTTTGACTATGGTGAATAGTAAAGCAATCCCTTATTATTTAAATGAAAATGACAATTGGTCAGTAAACACTAAGGAAATGGAAGATATAATTAAAAAATCTATACAAGATCGAATCAAACCAACGACGGTAGTAATAATCAATCCAGGTAATCCAACTGGTTCAATTCTAAAAGAAGAAGATATAAAAAAAATCATAAAGCTGGCATCAAAATATGGGTTGCTTATTATTGCTGATGAAGTTTATCAGGATAATGTTTTCCCAGGTAATAAATTTTATTCCATGAAAAAAGTTTTGAGAAAACTACAAAGAGAATACCCTGGATTCTATGAAAATGTTCAACTTGCATCATTACATTCGACGTCAAAAGGTTACATAGGAGAATGTGGCCAAAGAGGTGGCTATATGGAACTTATTGGATTCACTGAAGAAACTAGACAAGAGGTTTTAAAATTAATGTCCATAGCTATCTGTTCTGTAGTTACTGGACAAGCAGTGCTTGATTTATTTTTATGCCCACCAACGAATGGCGATCCTTCATATGAATTATACCAAGAGGAAAGAAAAAGCATAAAGAATGGTTTAATGACAAAATCGCAAAATTTATTTGAATTATTTTCCTCATTGGAAGGTGTGACATGCCAAAGACCACAAGGTGCTCTATATTTATTCCCAAAAATATCATTCCCAAAAAAGTTCTTGGATGAAGCATCTAAAAACAACATTGCTGCAGATACAATGTACTGTTTAGAATTATTAAAACATACTGGGATCTGCACAGTTCCTGGAACTGGATTTGGCCAAATGCCAAACACTTACCATTTAAGAACTACATTCTTAGTTCCCGGAGAAAAATGGATTAAGTTGTGGAGAGACTTTCATACAGAATTATACGAAAAATATAGAGATTAAAAAACTATTTACATCCAATTGCATCGAAACTGTCATTTTTAAATTATTTGAGACATATTTATAACATTATTTAAATAGATAAGTACACGAACCAAAACACTTGAACTTTCTCAAAATTAAGAAATATATTATTAGATATTTTATATGCAGACCTTAAAGGAAAAAGGTTTATTTATGCTTTAAATATAATTTATAAAGACTACATAACCGAACTTGTGTCGTTACCATCAAATGTATCTTCATAATCCATATTAGTATCGTCCATGCTTGGATATTCTTCATCAACATTATTTTCTGGAGTAAAAATATTCTCATCTTCGGATTCATCCGTTGTATTAACTACAGATTCTGATAACTTTTGTGGTTTCACATTTTCTATTAACATATCGAAAGAGAAATGATCTTCTGAAAAGATATGACAAGCTGAACCATCTATACTTATAATATTCTCAGTGGGTAAACTATCAAGAATTGATCTAACTTTACTATGGTAACTTTCCAAAAAATTCTGTTGTCCTGAAAATATTACATCATTTCTTCGACTAACACCTAGTTTGTTCCAATCATTATTTTGTTTTTCTGAAATATATTTCAGACATGAACTCCAAGATTTTAAGCACTCCTTTTCATAAGTTTTCAGAAGTCTGGTGATATAAAATATTCTTGAAAATTTTCTAGATAATTTAGTAGTTCCCAAACCAATTGATACATTGTATTGTTTAGCTAGATAAGTACAAATTTCAAAAACGTCATTAAAAGCCAAAGAGAAGGATGATATATACAATGGGGTGACTGGAAGAGATAGTATAAATTCGGTTACAGTGCTTATAATTGTTCTCAGTTTTAGATTTTTCAAAGGGTAACACCAAACATAATTCGAGTAAAAGTCGTTAATTGTCAAAATATGAGGATACTTTTTTTGAATCAAATCATCAGGAAAGGGAGTTATGACATTTATAATTATTCTTTCGTATAAAAAAGAATCCTCTCTCTTACGAATGGGTGTATATTTATTTTCGGATAACTTATTATTCACATTACAAATCGAACAGTAATTCAAAGATTCTCTTATTAGTTTGACAGAAATATTGGCAATATTATTTTGTAAAACTATAGCCAAGTTCTTTAAATTTAGATGGCCATTCAATAGATGGGTAGTCATTGCCATTTCAAATCTACAATCTGGATCGATTATTATTCGATTATGTCTATTTCTATCACGTACAACGGAGCTAGAATCTAGGTAATATCTATTTCTAAGATATACTACTCTTGTTGTGGTATCTTTTCCTTTGATAGTAGTATTTGCTCCAACATTTTCTTCAGTAATATCATCATTTTTAACCAGATCATACAGTTTTTTTGTTAGGAAATTGGTGCCCCAATTTTTATGTTTCAATCGACCTTTCTCCAGCAGTTCTTTGTCCATATCTGGTGTGACCAATGCATCATATTTTTGTCCAAGGCGTGGAAGAATATATAAATCATTTCGAACATTCTGAGTATCTGTGAATTCTCTATTAGTTTCCTCAATTCCATTATTCATATCAGCAATATCGGTCATCTTTCTCTTATAGCCAAAAAAAAGGTAATTGGTATTTGATTTATTTTTATTTTTAAAATTATTTAAATTTTTTTGATACTAATTCAAAATAACTAAATTTGTTTAAGTTTATCTATTTTAGATTAACACAATACTGATTAATATATCATTTGTTATACTAAATCCATTAACATTCTTTGAAATTACAATTTAGATCTGGGTTTCTTCGAACTCATCGCGAATTTAAATTTCAATCAATATTAAATTCTTGATCCCAAAAATAGGTACTATTTTGGTAATGACATTAAAGAATAATATATATATATATAGTAGAGGTTATTTAGTCATTTATTTAAATTATATTATTATAATGTTTATTTTATCTTATTTGCGTATTGTTTAATTATAAATTCTTTTTTTCAGGTTCATCAAGTTGAGACTGTGATATATCTAAATTAGCAATATAAACCATTTGCCATGCAGAGAGCCAACCCATACAAACAATAATCCATGTCCAATTACCCATATTTTTATATGACACTATTAAGGCTGATATTATTTTTAAATTGCTTACATCGTTTTCAAATACGGTGGCAAATGTAAATATAGCAATGAATGGATTAGAAATTGCTAAATATACACAGTTTCTTATTTTAGCTTTTATATTTGGTAATTCAGAATAGTTCTTAGTTAAAGTCATCGTGTATGCCATTAGACCCATTCCAAATGCTAATGAAAAATTTATAACTAATAAAGAAGTAAGAACTAAACTAAAATAAATGAATGCAACAAATTTCAATCTATAGGACAAAGTAGATTGAATAGTAAATAATTTTTGTGGTATATTGGATAATGGTAAAAATGAAATAACTGCAAATAATGATGTCACCAAATTCGTTGGCAAATATGTTTCATTAACTTGTGATAATATTGATGATAATATTAAAGAACATAGAAGAATTGCCATAGAAGCTATATTAGATATATCTGAAACTGGTAAGGTCAAATATTGGTTGTTAATGTATGAGTTGACAGCAGAAATACCAAATGCAATAGATAAACAAATAGCAGAAGGCAAATAACTACCAATAGATACAAAGTGTCTTGGTGCAACTAAAAAGTAAAAGAAAAAAGATTGATGAAACTTTTCTAATAAATTATTAACAGATCTAAATAGAGCTTCTGGTACACGGCCAAATGTAGTAATATCGTGACCATCGGTACCACACGCCTTCAATGTTAATGCTTGAATTCTTCTACCACTAAATGCTTCATTACCATGCAATTTTCTTGCTCCAGATAAAGCAGAGTTTTTGACACCAATCATTAATGTTTTTAATCTATTAAAATAACTTGAGTTATACATAATCTCTTTATCTAAACCTTGTAATGATACTCTCATACCTTCATGTTCTATAACGGATACTGCAACGTTTACAAGATCTAAATTAGGAAGTTCACCGTTTAATCCATTGAAATATAACTCCACAAATTCAAAATTATCAGATGCAGATGGATAATCTAAAACAATAGCTGCTTCAAGAGATCCACCAGTCAGATCCAAAGAACTATGATATGCATCAACCCAAGCTTTCATTGCTTTACCAGGGTTATCTGAGATAACCAAAATGATATTCTTGGACCAGATTGGCCAACGTGAAAAGTATCTACTCAATGAAATACCAAGTGCAGTACCACCAATATTAAGTTCATTATCAGCATTATGCCATGGCACGGCTAATACAATTGCTTCTGTGCCATCACCTCTTTGTGAATTGTAAACACCATATAATGTATTACCATCAGCTTCATTTTCATATATCATTGTTTTCATACCAAAATCAGTCAACCATGATGCAATTTCTGTATTTCTCACTTTTGAAGATTCATTAGATAGAGTATCTATTTGGGTACGGTAACCTCTTAAAATATTCCATTCACTTTCTCTAAAGTAACTGTATGCTTGAGAAGGTAATAAAGCATTTTCAGATATATATGTCCTACGATATTGCCCATCTATTGGCAAGTATAACATTAAACATATACTTATAATTACGAAAACATTCGATATTAATTGTAAATTACCTAAAACCTTAGGTATTAATCCTAATTTTGTAGCTCTTCTATGAAGAACCTCCAATAAAGCCATCAGTAATTTATATTGACAGGCTGTTTGATTTAGTAAAAGTTATTTGAAATTTAGAATTACTTTCAAACAACAAAGAGTGTGGAAGATTCGATTGAGATTTATGTCTTAACTTTTGTATATTATAACTATAACCATATAGAAAAATAAAGTCACACTTTTATTCTTTTCACAATTCTAAATTCTTTATTATTAATTTTTAGATTCAGGTCGCAATGGGAATTAATACTTTTTCAAAAAACAAACAAACAAAAGTAAAACTAAAAAAATGATATTCCAAAATGCTAAACGCAACAAATCTTGAATTCGATTAAAGGTAATGGTTTCAATAAGTATCCGATTCTTTAATTAAGAAAAATCATTTAAATTTATTAATAATTTAATTTAGATACGTTATTTTGATATTATCTCATATATTAAGACGTTATATAGGATATTTCAAGTTAGTCTTCAACAATAAAATACTAGTTTTCCTTAAAATAAATTGGTAATTCAGGTTAAACATAGCATATGAAATAATGGTTGGCAGTCCAATATTAATAGATAACGGTTCTTATGAAATAAAGTTTGGATATTCGAATCAGAAAACACCTTATAGAGCAATAAATTCATTAGCGAAAGATAAATATGGAACGTTTTACCTGTCAAATCAAATCAAAAACATCAAAGATATATCGTCTGTAACAATTAAGAGGCCACAGCAATTGGGTCAATTAGTGTCATGGGAATTAGAACATGAAATTTGGGATTATATGTTCTATAATGAGGATTCTTTTGATAATTTCGAATTAAAAGAAAATACAAAAAATCATTTAGTGTTATCGGAAACAATTTTTACTTTACCAGAATTATCAAGAAATACTGATCAAGTTATATTTGAAGAATATGGTTTTGATAGTTTATACAAGGCACCAGCAGGTAGTTTTATACCTTTCATAGAAGCTAATGATGAATCTCTAACTAGGTTGTCTGGTGAAGGCCAAGATAATACAGATAAGAGTAAAAAAAATAATTATCAAGATTTTAATCTAGTTATAGATTCAGGTTACAATTGTACATGGGTGATACCAATGGTTAAAGGTGTTCCATATTATAAAGCAGTTAAGAAATTAGACATGGGTGGTCGTTTTTTGAATGGGCTATTAAAAGAGGCAATTTCATACAGACATTATGATGTTATGGATGAAAGTTTATTAGTGAATAATATAAAAGAAAATTGTATGTTTATGAGTCCCGTATCATATATTGATAGTTTTAAAAATCAAAATTCAACAGTCGTAGAATATATATTACCTGATTTTCAAACAAGTTTTACTGGTTACGTTAGAGATTATAAAAAGAATGCTACATTACCAGAACATTCACAAAACATCATTTTAAAAGATGAACTTTTTTCGGTTCCTGAAACATTTTTTCATCCAGAAATGGCAAACATTTTAAAACCTGGTATCATCGAGACAATTCTTGAAAGTTTGTCAATATTACCAGAACCTATTAGACCATTAATGGTTAGTAACATAATATGCACTGGTGGTAATTTTAATATTTTTAACTTTGGTAACCGTATCTTCACCGAATTACAAAAACAATTACAAACGGAATGGGTTTGTGACGTATCAATACCAAAAAAAGATTCAGAATTACAAAATTGGAAAGCAATGAAAAGTTTTGTAGAAAACAATGAACAATTATATTTAAATACAAGAGTAACTAAAGAAGAATATAATGAACATGGGTTCGAATGGTCAACAAAACAAAGATTTGGTTATCAAAACTGGTTATAATTAAGAAACGAAAATTAAATAAATATTATAAGTGTGAAAAACACAATGACTACATTCTGCATATTTTAATAACTACATTAACCTAAATCAACCACAATTGTAATATTATTTCAATTATTTCAATTGATAAACGATAACATTAAGCATGAAATTATAATTTTTTCTTGGCATTATTTTTTTTTAAATTTTTTTTAATTATTTTATTTGATAGTTATTTTAAATTTTTTAATAATAACATTTTTAATCAACTAATCAATCGATTTACTTATTACAAGGTCATCAAGTAAACTGTTTAACTATATAATATATGAGCTATATATTATATAGATTTAATAAAATAATATATCATTTATACTTAATTTGAATATAAAATCCTTTAATTTTTTAAAATTTACGAACGAAATTTTAAGAAAAAAAATATATTGAAATTTTAAAAATTTTGAAAAATTACAATTAAACACATAATAACAACCTTTTTGATTACACCTCATTTTAATCAATAACTATACATGTTTATTTATTTTAAAGATCTAGTTATTCTAATTCAAGATTAATATTTGAAAACTGATTAAATTTAGAAAGTGTTAGTTATTTTGTTTTTTTATTCACAATATTTATTGCTAATTATTCTAAGCTCAATACTATCAAAGATTCTTAACATAGCCAGGAACGAGAAATCATTTCCAGATAAATTGATAAATAGAATTATATCAAAAAAATATTAATTAATTATAAATACAAGACATATACATATACCCTGTTTTTTTGTATTTATTATTAGTTTGTTCATATTTTAATTTTTATTCTATCTATTATATTAAGAAAATAAAATAAAAATTATAATGAAATTATCATACTTATTAATAGCATTTATTGCTTCTATATGTCATGGTTTTTATTTACCAGGTGTAGCACCAACTACGTATAATGAAGGTGACGAAATTCCGTTATTAGTTAACCATTTAACCCCTTCTCTTAACTATCAAAAAAAAGATGAAAATGGTAAAAATGTAAAGAGTAAAGAACGTATGTTATATGCATTCGATTATTATTTCCCAAAATTACATTTTTGTAAACCTGATAAAATTGTTAAACAACCAGATTCTTTAGGTTCAGTATTATTTGGTGATAGAATTTATAATTCCCCATTTACTATCCAAATGTTAGTTGAACAAAAAAATGTTCAATTATGTGCAGTTACAATTAAAGGTTCTGATGCTAAATTTATTAATAAATTAATCAAGAATGGTTTTTATCAAAATTGGTTAATTGATGGTTTACCAGCTGCTAGAAAAGTTTACGATGCTAATACCAAATCTGAATTTTATGGTGTTGGTTTCCCATTAGGTTTTGTTGAAGTTAAACAAAATGTTGGTGGTTTAGGTATTCCAATGGAAGATAAAACAAAGGGTTCTGATAAGCAAACTAAAGATGATAAAAAATCCAAAAATGAAAAAAGAGAAGCTAAGAGATTAAGTAAATTAGTTCACCAAGTTGAATTCCCATATTTAGCTAACCACTATGTCATTAATGTTGAATACCATGACCGTGGTGAAGGTAACTACCGTGTTGTTGGTGTTACTGTTGATCCATATTCTACTACTGACCCAGTCAACCCAGAAAGTGGGGATAAATTATCATTAAATGAAAAGAATGACAATTCTGTTACTTTCTCCTACTCTGTTAACTTTATTAAATCTGAGACTGTTTGGGCTACTAGATGGGATAAATACTTACATACTTATAACCCAACTATCCAATGGTTTTCTTTAGTAAATTTCTCTATTATTGTCATTTTATTATCATTCTTAACTGTCCATTCATTATTAAAGGCTCTAAGAAGTGACTTTGCTCGTTATGAAGAGTTTAACTTAGATAACAACTTTAACGAAGATTCAGGTTGGAAGTTAGGTCATGGTGATGTTTTCCGTATTCCAAGCCAATCCATGTTATTATCTATTTTAGTTGGTTCTGGTGCTCAATTATTTTTAATGATCATCTGTAGTATCTTCTTAGCCGCTGTTGGTATTTTATCACCAAGCTCAAGAGGTTCCTTACCATCTGCCATGTTTGTATTTTATGCTCTATTTGGTTTTGCTGGTTCATATATTTCAATGAGTGTCTACAAATTCTTCAAGGGTCCATATTGGAAAGCTAATATGATCATGACACCTTTATTAGTTCCAGGTTTCATTTTAATATGTATTGTGGGTTTGAACTTTTTCTTATTGTTTGTTCACTCTTCTGGTACTATTCCAATGACTACATTATTATTTATTGTTTTCATTTGGTTCGTTATTTCAATCCCATTATCATTAGCTGGTTCTTTACTTGCTAATAAGAGATCAACCTGGGGCGAACATCCAACAAAAACAAACCAAATTGCTAGACAAATTCCATTCCAACCTTGGTATTTGAAAAATATTCCTGCTATTTTAATTGCTGGTATTTTCCCATTCGGCGCAATTGCTGTCGAATTATATTTCATCTACACTAGTTTGTGGTTCAATAAGATTTTTTATATGTTTGGTTTCTTATTTGTTTCCTTTTTATTGTTAACATTAACAACATCTTTAGTCACAGTCTTAATCACTTACCAGTCTTTATGTATGGAAAACTGGAACTGGCAATGGAGAAGTTTCACAATTGGGGGTGTTGGTTGTTCATTATATATATTTGTTCATGCCATCTTATTTACTAAATTTAAATTAGGTGGTTTCACCACAGTTGTTTTGTATGTTGGTTACACTGCATTACTGTCCATCTTATCATGTTTGGTTACTGGCTCTGTTGGTTTTATTAGTAGTATGTTATTTGTTAGAAAGATATACTCAAGTGTCAGGGTCGAATAAACATCAATTGTATAGTAAGAAAATAATTATTTTTATTGTAAGCAAATTAAATATTTTAGATAAATGTAAATAAATGTCTACAGATTAAAAACATAAAATAAAGATGTAAAAATATGTTGTTCAAAGTCAATACTTTGATCCGCGTATGTGTCAGACTTTACTGTCTCAATTGGACTAACAGCAGAGTTCTTTGTTTCAAATGTTGAGTTAATTTTAGAATGAATTAAGTTTAAGGATGTTTGCGTGATATTATAAGTTATATAAACCCTGGGTTCTTTTAAATTATATATTACATATTAATTTACATGAATTATGGAAATATAAAATTTTCTTAATTTCAAATATCTTTAGCTTTTATACAATTGATTATGAATTGGTCATTTCATTACAAAGTTCAAATTCATCTTCTGGTATTCCTGAACTAAGGATATCAAGCTTCTCGAATCCTCTGGAATATGTGGAACGTGAATTTCTTATTCCAATTCATGAATCAGAAAATATAATATTAATTGGTTATCTTTGTAAACACGTCTATCTCATAAAGCTTTATAAACTGACACACAGAACTTCAATTCATATAGAATTTTACTTCTCAGATCCAAAATATTTTAAATTAACTACTTTAAATATGAACTAAGAACCTGAAAATTTCACAATTAAAAGGTCCCTTGGCCCAGTTGGTTAAGGCATCGTGCTAATAACGCGGGGATCAGCGGTTCGATCCCGCTAGGGACCATTTTTTTCTAAATATATTTTTTTCAGGTTGTACCATTGTCAATTTTTGAATGTTGGTAACCCAAAATAATGTTTCATTATTATATATTTATAAATTGAATGAGTTAGAGCAGTTTGAGTAATTTCTTTTTAATAGTGGTAACTTATTCTGTGAACTGTAATCAAATGCTTTATTAAATTATAATCGACACAATACCTTTATTATTCTCTACGATCCTTATTGAATCAGGTGAAAATCTCACAATAGAATACAAATTGAAAACTGAAAGAAGTAAAATCACTTTAGGGTATATCTCACTTAC
Organism: Tetrapisispora taiwanensis (nom. inval.); assembly: GCA_030573835.1. NCBI lineage: Eukaryota > Fungi > Ascomycota > Saccharomycetes > Saccharomycetales > Saccharomycetaceae > Tetrapisispora > Tetrapisispora taiwanensis (nom. inval.). The sequence goes on from JAJMDZ010000025.1 coordinate 89,773, forward strand.
CAAACTAGAAAACATAGACAATGCCACAATCAGATACCAAATATTTAAATAAACTAAATGAAAATAGTAGCGCTAATAAAAAGCTAAGGAATGAAACTAAGCTTTTAAGAGATACATTAGATCTTCTTTGGAATAAAACTTTAGAGCAACAACTGTTATGTGAACAATCAGAAAAAGAAAATGAATATTTACAAGAATATATTAATAGTTTAATGACTTCGAGTAATGTTTTAGATAAACAATAAACAAATAAAAGTTATATTATACCAATTCATCATATTGAAACAACATTGAATGAAAGAAATGAAAAAATATTTCATTTCTAACGCATAACATATATAATAAGAGCATATAAAAATCAATAGAATTTTAATTAACTATTTACTATATTATATAGATTGACACTGAATATAAGAAGTTATGATTTCATTGAAGTATGAATGTTTTTTGAATCTCTATAATATATAAGGTAATATAATTCGCTAATTATTATGTGAAGTTATCCATTTTCAAGAATACAGTGCATTGTAGTAACGC